>JASCZW010002425.1:0-73928 GCA_034211315.2 Aedes japonicus
TTTCGAGTCTTCTTAAGGTTCCGCTTGACGATGGCCCAGTATTGTTCGATTGGGCACCACTCTGGCGTGTTGGGAGGGTTCGCTTGGGCACCGCCGAGACGTTGTTGGCAGACATTGCCTCCATGGCTTTTTTCCGTAATGGCAGATGCCAGATCCAGGCCAAAATAGAGACGGAACAATTGTGTCGCTTCAGGAAAGGCAGTAGACGTTTTTGAAGCGCACTCGCTCAGATAAATTTCCTGATTGACGGCACCGGTCGCAACGTAAACGCTGCTTTTCAAGAGCACTGAGCACAGATGGCCTCCGTCACACCAGACTTGGACTCCCCCTTTTGTGTAAGTCCAGCTCGTTTTTAGCTCTATCTATGGGTTGAAGGCGCACTCCCAGCTTCTTGGCAGAGCATCTCTGAACGGAGAGGTTGGGATCCTACTCTGAAACGGCGGACGCTCTTTTTGTCGTCGATATTTTTCGATATAAACCGAATGGCGTATTGAGTTGGTCGCATCTGGATCAAATCGAAGAAATCCTTGGAATAGAAAACCTAAGATCTTGCCTTTTGCAGAGCACTTATAGCGCTTTTTTGTATGATTCAGGCATTTGGCTGAAATGTGTCCGTTCAGCAATCCGAGCAGCTTCTCAGTCGATCCTTGAAAACCCATTAAAGCGATCAGTCTTTTAAAATTAGCCTTGGAATTCTGCGTAATTTTGGAAAAAGGCTTCTAGCAGTGTCATTTGAATAATTAAGGCTTAAGATCTAAAATAACTACCCTCGAGGCCACTGGGTGCCCTTTGATCCGTAACGAATATTAACTTAGCCAATTCTTGTAAATGGCTAACGGCGGCTCTGCTACGCTAAAACACATAAATTATTTTTTTAAAGCTAATGCTGCAACTGCTTAAGCAAACAGTTTGAAGACCCTAACAGCGGCGCGCCTTCATCAGCAGAGTTTGATTTTTCCATCTAGGGCGCTGTTTTCATCCCACAGTTTGACAAGATATTTAAACTTTGCTTGATAACGCTTTTTTTCATCTGTTGCTATCTGTCCACAAAAAATGGATGTTCTTCAATGCCGCTACCAAGCAAGCATTTTATATTTGTAAATGTGGACCTTTCAGATACGGCCAAGATAATTTACATACACCTTGAGAAATCCTCAACCGAATCCCGAATCGAACCCGCCATCTCCGTGCGCTTTCTCAGGTGATAATAAAGCTCCCATTCATTGCTGTTGTTTATTGTAAAAAAATATTCAAATACCTCCTCAGCGTAGGCGGCACATAATTTGTTCAGTTTTTCTTTTCTATGCTTTCCCAGGCAAGGTGGTTTTTGTTATTGTTATTGTAGGTGTATGATAACAAACGCTATATCGAGTGGGTGCGAATATATTTTCTGCCGTTGGTTCGGTCCAACAAGCTACAAAAAGCTACTCGATGGCAATCAGATGTTTATCTTTTGATAATAAGAAAAGTGTAGCAATTGAGATACCGACGTACAATAAAATTGATTTTTGGCAATTAGAGCCTAGTAATATAAATTAAATATTTGATTATTATTGTTGACCAATTTGGAACAGGTTTAAAAAATTGAAGGATTATCCTGATCCACATTCTTTCACATATTTAATATATAACCTAGTCAATACTTAGACTTCTTGTGTGTGAGAAACTATTGGAAAGAACTGGCAACCTGTTGATTTTGGGATTTGTGTGTCTGTTATGAACTAACCCAAATTGTAGTACGGAAACCTAGTTCCGACAGCAATACCTGAGCAGGAATGAATATTTTGATTGCTGGCCTAGATATTTAAGAGCGCTGCATCAGAGGTAAAATACCTTAGACTGTCATTTGAATACCATAAGAAAGTTCCCACAATTTTACCATCAAGAAAGTTCCCACAATTTTTATGCGATTACCAATTTGACGCGACCAGGAGCGAATAACTTGATAACTGGCCTTGGTATTTATGAGCTTCAGATTAAGAGGTAGAATACCTGTGGATAATACAATAAGATTGTTCACAATGTTATACGAATACCAAATTGAGGTAAGACAATACCAAAATAGTACCTCGCAGGTATTCCCAGGTATCCATAGATCAAAATTAGGTATCCATATGTTGTTGTCTCCTGCTCGGGTAGGTCTCTTCTATCTGCTTGACCACGCTTTAATAACACAATTACAATATGTTCAACTATGTCATGATATTAAATGAAGGGCAAAAACGACTTGTTGGGTCGATAGGCCACTTATACGTATCCACGGGGATATAAAACAAACACGATTGAACAATGGGTAAGAAAAGGTGCTAGCTAACACTGAGGATGTCGTTAGAAGAGCCCACCCTTTATTCACAAACTGTTAACAATAGGAAGTTGGCATTCCCACTCTCCCCATCAATTCTGTTTCATTCAGGTGCCCTGATGGTCCCTCCCAGTCCCCCAGTATTAGCATGGAGTATTCATATAATTATGTATGTATTTATATAAGAGAACAATACTACAAGCATACGTATCTATTATGTATGATTTTCATTAGGTAGATCCTTAAATGGAAAATATGTTAGTATACCGCTTCCAGAATAGTCCTACTACATTCTACGAAATCTTGAAAAGCATTTCTATATTCTTAAACAAACTTTGATTATGCATAAATTGTATTGAAAGCTATTCTAAAAAGTTGGTTGAATCCAGAGACCGAAATTTTCGTTACTTGAGAAGAGAAACGTCCTTTGTCACCCGCTTGGAGAAGCATATGAGAATGTGAGAAGGAGAGACCATTACATGCCCCCAGCAGTTTTTATGAGAAAAGCAACGGCGATTTATAATTTTAGGAGAGCATGAGTAGCTGATAAATCGTTTCTTTTTCAGTGAATCCTAGATGCCGATAACTATTTTTCACTTACTTTTTGAGACCTGATAATGCACCAGTCTTCATGCTTGTTTTATTCTGACATTATAATTCGATATTGTGTTGTGTTGTGACTTCTCGTTTTTTGCTCCTCGTATACGATCTAGGTAGCATGGTTTCAGTGGAAAATGTGACATGAGAAAATATTTTCGTTGAATTTTGAGAGAGATATTTTACATATGCAGAGAGAGGATAATGAATTATCGGCAAAAAGGAGAGATGCAAATGTGATTCGGTTCGCTACTCATGGACAATCTGCTTGAGAGAGGTATGGTTTCAAGCTGTGTGAGAATTTTGATCTCTGGTTAAATCTCACAAATAGCAATAAAAAACATTGTTGGTGCGAATGTTTCGGCATCAATCAGTTTCTATTGTCGCTTTTAAGCTAACATTATAAAGCTGGAAATCCAATTGAACAGATTTACACAAATAGTAAGGATGCCACTCACAGAGTGTGATAATGGTTTTCGTTAGGAAAACAAGGTTAATATTATTAATGCTTGACTGCCAATTTGGATCGCTTTATAGCAAACAGTAAGATTTTGGAGCCACTCACAAAATGGGATAGTGATTTACCTGATTCAAGATTTGGCGGCACGGCGAGTATGGCAGAAGCAATTTTATGGATCACAATTTATTGTGATCCCCACCACCGGCGAACCACCACATCTTACCAGGAAGCAGAAACAAATCAACAAAGCATCGACACAAACCATTCACAGCTGATGCTCGAAGGATTTTCGTTTTTTTCGTAAACTTTCGTAAACTTTCGATGTTCACTACAAACTATTTTCCACTACTGTTACTAATGACTGCATCAATCGTTTAGACGCTTCTAAAGAATAATCTATGCTAATCCCATGTGCCTGCTAAGGTGGCGGATTCGTTCGTGCCTTTGACCTACTACCCTCATTGTGAATCTAAGGCAAGAGAAATACATCCATGTTATGAGTACCGCTATATATAAGCCTTTCGCTCATTTTTCAGTACTTCTATTCAATTTTCAAACCTTCCAAATTTGACAGATCAACAGGCAATCGATGGAGACCCACCAGGTACCTCATAGCAATATGGTTAAAAAGGCGGACCGGAAGATTCAATGAGCTACTTCATCCCCTGATCGGTACGGTAGAATTTTCTAGAGGACAAGTCTCACCGAACTACAGCAAGGGCAATTTTCACTAAATTTTGCGAATTTCGGTGACGTCATGACGTCAACGTACCGAAAATATCAGAAACAAGGGCAGCTACAGAAGAAATGGCATACGCAACTCAGATGAGTCAAAAGTGCAACCAGCAACCCTGCAACGCAAAAATAATAAGCGAAGTTACCTAAAGTGCATCAACAGCTAGAAAAATACATCTTAATATTGAGAAAAATGGAAATCTAAACTGTATCCAGAAAATGACGTTTGGGATGTAAGTTGAAGCAAATTTATCAAGAAAACAATACGAAGTAATTCAGAGTCAATGTAACCTCTGCGTTCTGCGTATAAAAAGGAGAAAGCCTTATGTTATTCAAATGAAGATTCAATGGCTCACAGCAGTCTCAGTACAAGCAAGAATTTGACTAGAAAGAAAACAGTGATGCCAATATTCTCCAGAGTTCTTCTGTCGTTCTAATACTTCGTACAATTATAAACAAGTAGGAAAAAATATGATGACAAAGCCCTGTTTCGTCGTCATGTCATGAGAAACAACTCAAATTCACGACTGCGGATATTAAACATCCCTACGATGTACAGTGGACCAGAATGCGAATTAAGCTGAAGAGATACATTTACAGCCGTGCGTGGAGTAACGATTATAATGTAGAAGGAGATGTTCGCTCATCACCATGAGGCACCAAGAGTGGAGAGTCATGTTTGCTAGAATGAAAAATAATTAAGAGAAGGTGTTGAAAGTTCTGTCAGTGTACGGTAGGTTGGAAATAGAATAGAAGTATTGAAAATTGAGTACTCGAACTAAGGACGTTACCCTTTGCCTAACACCCCACTACAGGGTAGGTCGAGGCACGGACGAATCCGCCACCTCAAGAGGCAATAGGTAACGTTTGGTAAACGCTCATGTACCACTGATAGCTTTGTGTTGAGGTGGCGGTTTCATCCGCCGTAAACAAACTAGGCCTTTTTATAAGAAGATCTCTAATTACTCGCTAATGGTAAGCGATATCAGCAAGATTTATACGTCAAAAGTTCTGTGTTTTCCAGTTATAAAAATCATCTGAATCATTGGTTTGTCTACAGCAAACAATTTGAACAGAGCAGCAAAAAGCTGTAGTTGCCCAGATGAAAAAAAAATACAGTATGCTTTCAAGCAGAAGATGGCGCTGATGGTTGATATCACAAAGGCAGTGAGTGGGAAATCAATGACCAAATCACCACTAGGAGGTTTTTCGCTGAACCAGAAGACTTACGAGATCACCGGCGTAAGCCTTGATCTCATCGTTAGACTTAAGATACTCTTTGAAGTTTTGACAAGTGGACACGAAATCGATAGAAAAACATTTAAAATGCAAAATATCAGCTAAAAAAAGTTTAAAACGCAGTATTCTTACCACCACTGCACAGTGGGCAAAAATGGAACCAAAATCCCATTAATTTAGACGGCGCAGGGTTGGAGTCCTGAAAAATAGCTTTTCTTATGGGAAAAAATGCGAGAAATTGAATGGTGTTGGTTTCATTTAGGGTTGACCACAGCAAGTGTCCCATTTTGCTCATTTCTCCCCTCATTTTGGATGCAAATTAGGTTTATTACCCAAAAACAGAACTTGGTGCTATTATATTGCATCCAAATGCACTGTAAATTTGCAGAAAAACTTGAAAAACTGAATGGAACAGATTTCACTTTGATCGGATGCCAGGAAGTGGTCCATATTGCCAATTTAACCCGATTCTCCCTCATACTTGAATAAACTCATATACCATGCGGTTCTGAAGATCGGCGCAAGTAATATTACTCTCACTTGCACTGTTCTTATGAAAAAATGTCTGGAAAATCGAATGATGATGGTTTCGTTTAGGGTTGACCACAGTAAAGGGTCCATTTTACCCGATTCTCCCCTCATACTCGAATAAACTTATATACCATGCGGTTCTGAAGATCGGCGCAAGTAATATTAAACGACTACCTCCATCTGTACACAAGTATAAACATCTACCAGATCTCATCAACAAACTGGTAAACTATCATTATTAAGAATATATCACTTTGAGTACTGGTTTGATTGAATTTATTACCTCATCTCTTCCAACTCATACTTATGTTCTAAAAGACGCTTGTATATGTCAGTCTCATTGCACCAGGGAAATTTACATGACTTTTTGGTAGTGAGTGCGCATGTGAATTGTTATTCTAGGAAATACCCCAATCCACCATGTAGATGAATTTAAGCCAACTAGTCATAATACCAACTTACTTTGTCGTTTGAACGCAGATTTTCCAAACCAACTGCTCCATATGTATGGAAAGAGAAACGCTCTCCAGCACTTCCAACGACCACCAGCGAGCCGGGCCTCAACCAACCGAAACGACAATGAAGTGAGAGTGATGGTAGACATTGTGCTCGGGTGGGGAGGAAGAATGGAGAAACTAAAGTGAATTTTGCTGAAAAACGAAAAATGGCCAAATTTCGCTTTTGCGGCACCTGAAGCGTGAACTGATGGAATGCGCACATTATTTCACTTTTCTACGGCGACCGAAATTGAATTCAGGGGATGGGTGGGAAACTTTCAGCACTAACAACTTTTTCTACTGTTGAGGTGGGAGTGATGTTCGGAAAGAAAATCGACTTATGGGATATTGATGAATTTAGAATTGAAATGTGGGAGTTATTTATTGATAACACTATAATATCAGGAAATTTTAGAAGTTATGGTCGGATCGGATCAGGTCTAATTTTGGCTGGCCATATCGAACTTTTCAGTTTCTCAAACGTGTATGTAATAAGAATGCAATATTTGACAATATCTTTCGATAACATTTAATTTAACACCACTTATCATCGCCACTGAAAAATTACACACGAACTTTTAAATCGAAACCCTCAATAACCGGTTAATCTTACCTGATACCGGTCAATTATTCAATGTTAAAAACGCCACCACTGATCGTAACACTGTCTGTGCTGTTTCAAAGTACCTTTTTCCTTTCTTTCCCCCATTTAACCATCCTCATTATCGAACGATTGTTCTCCGAAACGCTTTGCAACATTGAAAATAACCAAACTCTTCAAAAGTTTCAGCTCCATTGTCCCACCCAGCAGGTTTTCCGTCGAACTCACTATTTAAACTACATCATATTCGGGGCACCGATATTTGGATAGTAAAACGTGCCTAGCCTCACCACATGAGTCTGCCGTCGTCTGATAGGTTTTCCAGCTCATATATTGGTCAGGAGTTGGGGGTAAAATAGTTCAAAATACGGCAGCTATTTTACGGCCATCATATAGAGGAGGAGAGCATTTTCAACACTGCGAACATTTCACGCCCGTGTACCTTCTTAAGGTGATAGTCGCAACGCTTTCCTCTCTGCGACGCGATGTGGTTTGATAGCACTTGAATATAATGCCAATAAAAAATTCACACAGAGCTTCGAGAGGGTCCGCCGTCGTCATCGTCGCGTCGTTGCTTTGAGCGGTACCGTAATCATCTTACGGTACTTGCTGCTGACTGTTGCCCAGGCTATTGCCGATGCGGTGGAGTAACTGGTGAAAACGCTTAGACATTAAACCAGCAATAGGAATGTGACGAAATTACGGATTGGTGGATCAAGTGAGGCGTTCGGAATTGAATTGGTGGAAGGTTCAGAAGATCCGAATATTTCAGTTGATTCAGCGAGATTATTCAAAACATTACAGAAAAGGCCTGTCCACGTAAAACTTCGGACACATTTTTTACACACACACTAACAAACACTTACAATTCACACTCTTACAAACACTTACATTTGTTAGGATTATTACAATCATGTTATTACCAGCTGCACCATAAGCTATTATTTGATCCAATGCCTTGCATTTTGTTTTACATACCTGGAATGAAACAAGGAAAAGCAAAAACAAACATTAGTTCTTGGCTTCAGGATCAGCTTTTATTAAATTGTAGTTTAAGTTTTATTATAAATTTGGTGATGTAAATATGTAACCCCGGTCTCAATTTGACGCGTCTAAAATGAAAAAATATGATGGAATAGTTCAGTCGACAAAATCAAATTCGACGTCGCATTCAGCTTTGTTGACGTGAGACGAAACAGGAGAGTTATGCAGTTCAACTTCAGTGGCACTGCATGGAATACCAACGGAGAAAATGCTTTCAGTACAGAGATCCCACCCCATCTGGATTAACAAGAATAAGGTATATAAGGGTGATGGGAGCGATATGGGGATGGTAATAGGATATTCCGAGCACATTGAGTCGGGTGGAATTTTTAATCGAAACTGAATATGAATTTAGTGAGATAGCATTAAAATTCTTTTCCGAGGACAGAGTCGGGGATAGCCGGCGGAGGAAGTGGTGTGCCAGTCGATGTAAGTGTCAACGTCTTTACCGGCGATGAGATTAAATTCGAGCGATTCTCAAAAGGTTGGTTATCTGAATTCATCGTCAGTTGAATATATCAAATATATAAAACACTCCCTGATATTTTCACCAAGAAGCGCACATAATTCTTGCATCTCTCGTTCCGATCTTTGTTGCCTGATTCTTCAATCTTAAAAATGGGTTTGCTATCATAAAGGTTGGACACGAACAATTTTGCACCATCGTCCTGAAATTCGAATGTGGCAGATCGGTAAAGCCAGCAGACCCTTAAACAGATATAAAACTGAGGGCACATATCAAGCGCAAGCTTATAAGTCTATTTTACCTTCATGTCGATTCACTTTGAATTCAAGTCATTGCACACTTTTCAGGACTAATTTACGCTATATATAGACTGTTCCGAAAAATATATATACGCTTTCTTTCTTAAATAAAAAAGACCATACTGTGTTTTTTTATTATTTTACTCTCAAACAAAGTAAATGACAATGTAACGCTTTCAATGATCCAGGAACATCCTTTCCCTTAAACGAGGTATAAAACTGTGGTCCCGACAGAGTTTTATGTAGGTTTCATCGCCCATGATAACACAGCCCGACTTTTTGGTCAGCAGTTGATCGTAAAGCTTCCGCGCCCTCGGTTTTACAGATTCAACCTGTTTGGTACTTCGTTTTGGCTGCTTCTGCTTCCGACGAGTCTGCAGGCCCATTCACTCCTTGGCACGCATAACATTAGAAGTAATTAACTTTTTCACCACATCTCGGACTGATGATGAAGGATGACGCTTGAAATAGTCCCTTACCTTTCTATCGATTATAGGGTCAGCGGGTTTTCTACCCCGTCTCGGGGAAACTATACAGAACACTATTGTTGATACTTCCGAAATGCGGTTTGAACTGCTCCGACGGTCACACCTTCTTCCTGACGGTGCACAATCCGTTTTCTTTGTTCTAGAGAAAGACCACGCATTTTCAAAATTCGCAGCCAAAAGTTGGTTGAATACTAAACACATTTTAAATTGACGGTTAATCATTAGTGTATTTATAATTATCGGAACTGTCTATACAAGTGATTTTAAACATAGTAGGTTCCAACAAAAGAAATCACTAACTTTTAATTCAAGTTACGCAGTACTGACTACAACAATAGACTCATGATTTCATGCTTAGTAGAAATGGTTCATTTCGTATTGAAATACATCCAAACTTTTCAAGATTGATTCACTTCATTTTCAGGTGATTTCAGGATCAATTCACCTCTTTACCTTCCTTTGACCATGCTGAATGTTCGAATGTTCTTGGAGGTCGTACGAAAATGCTCGAAAAGAAGGAAAAATATTATGCACAAACACCTAGAAAAGCCGGATCGATCCGGTTCCAAGCTGGCTAAAGTGCTGAAGATGCCGAAAACAACAGTTTGACACACGAAAAAAACTGGAACCAGGGATCGTCAGCTGCGCAGCAAGGTGTTAAGGTGCTTTATAGCCAACCCTGGTCTCTCGATTCAAGATATGGCCAGAAGTACAACGCCAACTTTTAAACGGTGTGGAACATCCTTGCCAGGGAAGGAGAAAGTCGTACAAAGCCAGTAAACATCCGAATCGCCACATGAAGCAGAATTCCGTGGTCAAAGAGCGGGCAAGGTTCTTGTACGACCATGTTTTTATGAAACACAAGCTGCACTTTGATCGATGACGAAACATGCGTCAGACTCGATTTTAAGCAGTTTCCCGTGGTTTTACAAGTTTTACAACTCGTTTGGACGTGGCAATGTACCGGGAAGATTCAAGTTCGTGTTTGCCGACAAGATCGCGAAGAAGGCCGTGATTTGGCAAGCGATTTGCAGTTGTGCCCTGAAAACGGAAAAATTCATCACATCCACGACGACGACATTCCATTGGCTGGAAAAGCGTGTATTACCGTTCATCCGCAAGCATAGGGGCAAAATCATCTTTTGACCCGATTTGGCCAGCTGCCACTACTCCAAGGTGGTTGTGGAGTGGTATGCTACCAACAATATCGATTTTGTCCCCAAGCTAATGAATCCTCCGAATTGTCTGGAATTTTGATCAATAGAAAAATACTAGGCAATTTCAAATTAGCGACTTCGACTAAGCAGCGCGGCAGCCAAGGACATCCAGCAATACGGGCAAAATGGAAGAAATGCGTCCGAAAGATTCCGTGTCCGTTTCCACTGAGCGAGCGCTGATGGGCTCCATCAAGGAGAAGGTGGTTCGAGATTTCGTTCGAACTGGAGAAATGTAACCGTCTAATTAATGGATTTTTGAAATTCATTGAATCACAAATTACAGGTCTTTGGTCAATTTACTTTTAGTCAGCCTTTACTCTTTACCTTCCGGAAGCCCTTGACTTTCTGAACAACTTTGCTGAGGATTTAAACTTTCTGCGTAGGTTGATTCGTGTCAAAAATGCACACTTTAACATGCCTACTAGCGCCGCGTAATGATTGAATTCCGAAAGATACTTGAGTTGTTGAACGGTATAAACTCGTTGAAATATTAACTCTTTTAAAGTCACTACATAGGTAAGATTGTTTTGCAGATGTTTTATTTATTAGTAATAAAATTCAAAAACGGTTGTATGTGTCATAATCACTGTTGGCTCTTTATCACGGAAAATATATAATTTTCATCAAAATGCTTCAAGATATTTTCATATTTTATTGACTTTATTGACGAATACCCTTCCACAGTTCTCTGCGATACCTTTCGGTTAGCCAGATGACCACATTTTTCTTCGAAACATTGAAAAACTGTGCCTCTGTGCGCCATCCTCTCATAAGTGCCGCTTGATTATTGCCCAGTAGCACTCGATCGGACGCAATTCAGGACAATTTGGTGGATTATCCTCTTTTGCACAAAATTGAAACCGTGCTCCTTCGTCAGATCCAACGTTGTGAGCGAATGCAAGAACTGGCCAAAAATGCAGTGGGGGTACTTTAAGTTCACGATACAGAGGAACGAGATGCTTTTTTACGCGTTTCTTGCGATAAACTTTACTGTGACGAAAGCTTCAGCTTCTTATCGCGTTACAAAAGTGTCCTCTTTATAAAATGAATAGTCCTTAGTTGGTCCGGATCACGATACAAACTCGTTGAAAGAAATTTCTCTTGTATAAGCACACTAGCGAGACGTATTGGACGAATTCCGTACCATACTCTCCATATACTTGAAGCTCTTGACCGATTGAACGACTTTGCTGAAGTCAACATGATTGCAAGTAATTAAGGTTTCAAGATATAGTTTCATAAATTCTACTTTTATAGCTGAGCCAATACTTGAGAGTGATGCAATATTAAAATGTGTGTTGCAATTCTCTTCGGAGTGAGTCGATACTTGGGACTGGTAGTGTGTATGGGATATTAGATTTGGCATACATTTTTGGAAAATTTTAAGTAAATTTGAATTTCTCATGATTTTGCGAACTTGAAAAGGTTTTGCGTGTCAGATTTACATCAAATAAAGTTGCCATCGACCTGAAGGCTCGTGCATGATATGATTGACCGTATACGAAGAAAATTTGTCGAGTTCATTTTTTTTTGTATGAGAGGCTCACTAATCGACTGATGTACAAATTGCGATTTATGATTGCGACTTTATTTGATTGAATGACATTGCTTTGATTAGTTGGTTTTTTAGCTTTCATAAAATTTGTATACAACTCGTTGACAACTGAATAAGCTTCTTATGAACAGCATCAAAACTCCATTTACGTGAATAACGATAAAAAAATACTGTCCTTAAAGTTTTCTCAAAGGGATATTTGATCTAGACAATACTAATGTATATTTTTGGTTTCCGGGATAAATATGCTGACAAAATATTTACCTCAAATTTTGAGCATACACAGATAAAAAAAAACATTGTATTTTCTGCGTTTCTAATGCACATAAAGGGGATGTTAGATTTGGCAGAAAATAATGGGATATTTTATGTAAATTTAAGCCAGATAACGCCTGAATCAAGTCTGTTGTATGAAAGATTGCAAACATTGTTGTATGGCACGTCAAGAACTACAACCAATTGCGTTGTTTACGCCTCCTTTGGCTTGGAATTAAACGAGCGGAAATTTTACGCGCTTGTTAAAATTAATTTTTTTTTTTTGTATAGGCTTAATTCTAAATCCATAGACCCAAATCAGAGCCAATTCCCCTCCAATACAAATGAACTGATTTTAGCGATTTTTGATGCGATTACCCTACCCTGGTGAATCGTAGCAAACCTATTATAACCAAAAAAAATAGGAGCGTCTTCAGTTGATTACAGATAGAAGTAACTAATCAATGAACTACGGAAAAGGCTCGCCGTCATTTTGTTCACGGACGAGAAGCTGTTCAGTATCGAAAGCGTGTCCAACAGTCGCAGAAACCAGCATCTGAAGTTCCTGATAACATCAAGATCACGGACGAAACATCCAGCAGGTGTGATGGTATTGGGTTTAGTTGCTTGAAATAGCTTGGTTGGTTGGTTGGTAGAAAAATGAACCCCGTTATTTTTTAACAAGTATTGTCAATGCCAAAATTTTAATAATTTTACTGAGCATCTACAGAGAATAAACTGGGAACATAGTAAAATATCTTATTCGCTATCGACGTCACTTGAACTCAGCACACCGTTTACTTGAACGGATCCTGCTGCAAACCCGACCATTTAATCCAACATCCCAGTGATTTCTAGGAGTGCAGTGGCTTCTTTCAAAGCGAGTACCACGTCAACATTTTCCTACCCATTCCCTACTAGACCCGCATTCGGACGTGGCCGGCGCCGGACCAAATTCTACGCTCTATGCAACATTTCAAATTATGTACGGCGAAAAGCCTACGAGTGGGAAACGAGTGGGTCTGAGATTTAAAAAATGAGTACGTGGTTTATGCACAGGCCCCAAGTAACATTTAAAAATTGCCAAACATCTAAAAAAAATAATCTCGCGCGCGAAAGTAGTTTCGCAATAACTGGAGAACAGAACGGTTAAGGAAAAAAAGTTGTATAAGTTGATTTGTTGAAAATGAAGCGTAGAATTTTTTTTTTGTATCGTTTTAACCATTAACAGTGCAAGTTAATAGATTAAAACATCGCTCAAATATCAACGAAAAAAAAAGTTTGAAAAAAGTTATTGTTCAAAACTTTTTAACTGCTTGAGAATATAAACATTTTAGGTAATTTAATACAAATTTACTATTTTTTTTTTCTTTTAGCGCATTTTTTTTCTAAATGAACATTTTATTTCCCACAACTTTGTCCAAAACGGCAATTTGATCCGATAAAGCGTTACAAAGTTACGAATTTTCAAAAAATAAATAGGACAAATTTTGCGTTCGCCCTTAAAAAAAGTTAGTCTACCACAATATAGTTTTTTCAATGGGAAATGCCATCTTAAGCAGAACTCAAAACGAAAAATTTCATTTCAATTTCGGAGATGGTCGTGCCAAAAATCGCATTTAAATTTGCGTTTTGGGCTGGAAATGCTCGTAACGGTTTTTAAAACCCTTATTGACTCAAAATTGATATTTGGACAATTACATGGCATGGCAACTTGATTAAATGAATCAATTTGATATGAGACAAAGCTATAGTTGTGAAAATGTACAATAAGAGTTGTTATAGAACCTTCCATCATTTTTGGAAAGGGCAGTAAACAATACAGGGTGTCTCACAATAGGTGTCATTAAAACAAAATGGTATTACAGCAAAACAAATCAATCGAATCATAGTATTCATATTTCATATGAATGATACATGTTATAGAAATTAACCACCCTTTCACCCTTTTCCTTGGTAATTTTGCGCAAACGCTTTGTAAACCCATCGCAGCTGACACACACGATTTCCTGAGGAATTTGGTCCCAAATATTAACCAAATGGTTCTTGAATCAATCTAAAGTAAGCCCTTTTGAAGGTTCTTTATGTTGAAGCATATAACTCCAAAAAAGAAGTTAAGTGCGTTGAAATCCGATGAAGATGCAGGCCAATCTTCGATTGCGGTGAAATCGGGAAAGTTTTTCACGTTCCGCGTGTCTTCTTGCCCTTGTGAGCCGGCACTGAGTCCTGTTGGAAACAATATGGTGCATTCCCATACAGCGTTGAAGCATGAGGAAGGAGATGGTTCTCCAAAACCCGCTCGATGTAATATTCAGTGTTGATTTTTACGGTAGGTTCTATGAAAAAAGGAGAGGAAATTTTCCTTTTCGTGAAACATCCTCCCATACCATGATTTTCGATACATTCTGAAAGCATTCTACAGCTAGTTTATCTCTTGGAATTTTGGCAAGACTTTTGCCATACACACGATCATTTTGTTGATTATGACTGTCCTGAAGGAGCTTTTCATCCGAAAATAAAATCTCGCAGTCACCGTGCCGAACAAAAGAGATTTCTGCTTCTTTGGACCCAGGCTTGCTTTTGACGCTCCGTCAACCCGTGAACCCGTTGCTTCTTGTACGGCTTGCATTCCAGATCATGTCTGAGGAGCCTGTTCAATGAAGCAGAGGACATTTGAAATTGTTTGCTTAATTTACGGCCAGATACGGCCGGATTTTTCTTTGTTCTGGCAGTTCGTCTCGCACCTCCTTTGTGTTGAATATGGACATATCCAGTTTGCTTGAATCGTTTCAAGTTACGAAAAACAAAACTTGTACTCTCTCCGAACTGCTTTAGGCTATTGAATAACTGACACGGTCTAAGCTTTTGCAAATGTAATTTTAAAACTTGCTCCCGCATGGCTTCCATGGTAGCTGATAAATATACACAAACGGTATCGCTTATTTATCTTCAGCGATAAGATTACAAATGAATACACTCAAAACGGTTATAATCAATTCCGCTGTTAAAATTACCCAACTGAAATAAACCAAGACTGAAAAAAGGTGACATATATTGTGAGACACACTGTAAACGAAAAGTTCCCCATAATCGTACTAATTTTTATGTTAACTTCAAATCGCTTGTGCAATGTCAGTTTAAGACCAAATTCGTTCAAATTTTAAAAGGACGGTCTGAATAAGATTTACAATTGTTTAAAGACTATGGACCGAAAATTTCAAAGTTTGCATCGGTCACATATGGACAAAACGCCATAATATTCTAGAAATCTTAGTAATGTAAAGATACTTTATTGAGCAAATGGTTTTGATAATTTAAAGTACTTAATAAATAATTAATACTGGGTATTCGTAAATACATAAACTCTTCTCCACATATTCATTTTATCTAGAAATTGCAGGAAATTGCAGCTGGGATGAACAGTAATAAGAACCAATTTGTCTCCATAAGACGCACAGCTATTCAAAGCTGGTATGAATATTTTATTATTCATCAGTAGACGCGCATGTGCCCGCATATGGATATTGGGAAGTACACTTTGTAAAGACTTTACTTCATGGATGATCGTTTCAATCCTTACAAAACGCAACAGAAATAAAAAGAAGAACTAACCAATAATCGTTCATTCATTGGATTGAAGTCTTCAATGGAAACGAGGCAACGTCGCCAACGGTAGACCATTATCCCACTCGGATATAAAATATATGTACGTACTTTCTCTATCCATCGGTTGACCGTGCATACGAACACACACACAACACACACCCGGATAGGTATAAGCCTTTCGTAATGTCTCCGAAGAAATAGGAAAAGAATGGATTTCATGCATTCAGCATAGAAATTGTGCACAATTTTATGACTCTTGTCTTCTCTAGACCACCAGTGCGCGAGCCGTTAGCAACTAACAAGTTCTCGTTAGTGCCGAACAAGAGGATAGCCCCAGCCAGCCAACCAGAGTAGTGAACGAGTGGATAGATACATACCGAGACTTCCCTAGGTGGACACATATCACAATAACAGTACATCCTCCGTCATGGGTGCATATTTGTACATATAAAAATATATATTGGCTTGCTACCTCGACGAACCAAGGCTGGTGGGGAACATCTTGGATTCCGGAGGCGGACCCTGGCCTGTGTTGTTGCGAGGATGCAAACAAGTGCGTATCGATTTTTATTACAATTTCCCGAATACTCGCTGCTTGGTGAGCTTTGCATTGCGATTGGTATTTGTTTGTTGTGCACTGGGTAGAATGAATGAATCAACGAATGAAATTGTTTCGCCCGAAGCGCTGACTGGTTGCGATGGAGAAAAGGAATAAAGAGTCCAATCACATTATTTCTCAAATGGTAATATTGTCATTACGAGTAATTTAAAAAGGATAAAGTGTTCGAATCGAGATTTTTTATTATTGTGGCTTGATATGATTTTCCGGAAAAATCGTCTCTTTTCCAATAATGGAATCAACAAGAGATCTTGATTTGCCAAGCATATTAAACTTACTGACCAAAACTTCCAGGTTACGCACATGCAGGGTGGCCACACAATCTTGATTTAAAAATGCCCGCATTTTTACCGAATTTTTCACGCATTTTTTGCATTATTTTCCCGACTGAGAAGATGAGGTAATATATATTGGATTGATAAATATTTTTAAAGTTTATGAAGTTGCATAATCTGGTTTGGTCTCTCAAATTGCTATCGAGAACACTTAGCTTTGTATAAGTTATTGACCTTTCAAGTTTCTAGAAGAATACACATCGAAGAAAAATAGTAAAGCAATCGAGTTTTTCGAGTACAACGTGCGTTGCGTGCATATTTTATCAAGGATTACGTGTTCTCAACGTTGTTGACAGTTCGTAGACAAATCTCCGAGCTCCCATACCTTTTTTCTAGTTTGGTTTACCATCAGACACTTTCCATTTACTGAAAATCCGCATTTTTGTGCGACAGGATGAGCTAATTTTTAACAAATGTAGTCAAATTTGGCAGCTTCTAGCCAAAATTTGTCCAAACGATGTTCTTTTGCATGCAATGAATGCAGATGACGTAACGCGTTAAAAGGAATGTTAATGGAGATTTTTTTAGTAGCTTCAAAAAACCACAGTCAAAAGATCTCATTGCGGAATGCCAAAACGTCTTTGTCGGAACAATTCTGTCGCTTTCTTAACAGCCGGTGTAGAGGCAAAACCAATTTCCACATTAACGGCTAGTAGAAGATTCTATTTCAATTAACGATTTAGCTTTGACTGTCAGTCGCTCGAGTTTAACGATTTTCTCCATAGCGTCTCTAACAAGTCCAGTCAAATCGTCAAAAAGAAACGAAGTAATAGGAGATTCGATATGGGAAACGACTCGACCATTGCTGCATCAACCTCAACAGCGAACACTTTTAAAGACTGTATTCGATGAAATTTGGACACACAAAATAGGTCACCAAAAATTTTCCTTGAGCCCGATTCTTTTCAAACTTTCTGGAAATAAAGTACTACTAAATGGTTACTAAACCCAAATGCCCGCACCTTTGCCTTGACCCCTTTCATCAAATTTTGGGCAATGATAGGACCGACTTGCTTACTTACTTTTAACCACACTTTCGTTAGTTCAAGTTCAAGTTCTTTCAGTTTTGGAGTTTTAACGAGCTTTGCCTTCATGATTGCCCAAATTTTTTCAATTGGGCGAAGTTCCGGAGTGTTTGGAGGGTTGACGTCTTTTGGTACAAAAACTACATTATTATCTTTGTACCAGTCTAAGACGGGCCGGGCATAGTGGCAAGATGCCATATCCGGCCAAAACAGTGTCGGGCCATCGAGAGATCTCAAGAAGGGCAGATGTCGTTTTTGGAGGTATTCGTCCTTGTAGATTTGTCCGTTGACGGTCCCAGAGGTGATGAAGGGCTGACTCATTTTGCCACATCTGCAGATCGTTTGCCAGACGAGGAATTTTTTGGAGAATTTCGACAGTTTCTTCTTCCGTAAACTCTCCGGAACGGCCAACTTAGAGGTGGCGACGTAGTATTCCTGTCCTGGCATTTGTTTGGAGTCGGCTTTTATGTAGGTCTCATCGTCCATCACAATGCAGAACGGTTTTGTGAGCCACTCCCTGTACAGTTTTCTTGCACGAGTTTTGGCCACCGAGTTCTGTTTATCGCTCCGGTTCGGTGCCTTCTGGACCTTGTACACATGTAATCCAGAATGTTTCATTGTTTCCTGCACAAAACAAACTGAAACTTTCGCCTTTTTCGCAACATCCCTGATCGAAATGCTGGGATAACGCTTAAATTGGTTCAATACCATCCTGGCCTTCTCCGAATTTGATGTGCGTTTTTTGCCACTACCATTTTCCGCTTGGTTGTCTTACGGTCCTTGAACGTTTTGATCACATGAGATACGGATGAATGTGCGATTCCGAGCTGTTTTCCGATCCATCGATGAGAAGCGTTTGGGGTTTCGAAGTGAGTGCCCAAAATTTGTTGGCGCACTATTTCTTCATTCGAAGCCATCACTGAAATCACTCGACCGATTTTCACGAAACTCATTACACAATTGACACAACACAATGAAATACATTCAGTCAAATTTCAATAATTTTTACCCACACGCTAAAAAGTTACGAACAATTGCGTGTGTCCAAATTTCATCGAATACAGTCTTTAATCGGCACACCGACGAAATTCGGATTACCTTTATTCAGCTTTCTTTCTCAATTAGAGCAACATTTGTAGTGCTCTTCTAGCACCTTGCTTCCTCGAACTCCTACCAGTTCGAAGATATTCTGTATTCTTTTAGAAAGTTTCATGAAATTCTGAGAAGTTCTCTGAACCTCTAGGAAGCTCCGCAAACCTTTGAAAAGCTTCATGAATTTCTGGACAGTTCACTGAATTTACGGGAAGTTCTCTACTTTTCTGGAAAGTTCCATGAAATTCTGGGAAAGTCCCTTGAAGTTCTGGGAAATTCCCTCAACATCTTGAGTAGTTCTATTAACTTCTGAGAAATACCCAAACAAATCTGATAAGAAATCTGAACTTCTGGGAACCTCCCTGAATTTCTGGACGGATGCCTGAACTTTTGTGAAGAACCCTTTAATTTTGGGAAGTTCCCTGAACTCATGTGAAGCTCCCTGAATTTATGGAAAATTTCCTGAATTTCTAGGAAACAATCTGAATTTCAGGAAAGTTGCCTGAACTTCTCGAAAGAACCCTTAACTTCTAAAAAGTTCCCTCATTTTCTGGAATGTTCCTTGAGAATAACGAAACCCCGAGGAGATTTCCTGAATTTCTAAGAAGTATACCGAGCTTCTGATAAGTTCCCTGAGTTTCTAGGAAGTTCACTGAGAAACCGTACGCCAACATCCGTTAGGCTGCAGTGTACCTTTGTAACAGACATAGGTCAACATTTCCAGCTATATCGCAACAGCTGTCCAGTTGCCATCAGTTGACTCTAGTTGTCCAGGAACATCTCCTTTTGCATGTTGATACAACGCAGAAAGTGCTTCTTGTCATAGGTTGGCGTGTCGCTAAAGTAGTCCTGGAACAGCTTCTGATGACCGAAACGGAAATTTCAAGCGTCTTCCAGGACATAACCCTCATGGTTTCGACTCATGTTTTTTTGCTGACAAATTACAAATCAGCATTATCTAATATCGTTTAAATGAGATGCATGCATTTTTACACTCACCTTCAGCCAAACGAAAGAGCAAGTATACTCGTCGTCTGTAAACAGTAATAAAAAATATTTGGTCAAACCAATCCATGGTCTCTGAAAAAACAAAACTTCGGATCTCTGGATGTTGAATGATTGACAGGATGATAGGTGTTGGTGGGTTTAATAACAAAGTCTATTTTAGTTGGATTTATTCAAGTTTGCTGATGCAAATCAAGTATGAAGTTGTTCTAAAAATAGACCACCGCTGAAGATGCCCTAAGCGAGACGTTGTGAGCAGACTGAACAAAACCAGCAGAAAATGATCCAAATGCAAATCTGTTTGTCTTAGCCCTTCCTTGGACGGTTTGTGTACGACGTGCATGCCGCAGCTAACGATGTTGAGCACAGTCAATTATTTGAACGCCTTCTAGTTAACAACCGGGCCATCCATATAGCAATGAGCTATCTTCTTCAGCAATGCTGGATTTGCAGAAAAACCCTGTTTCATTACGTTAATGAGAGTCGGGTAAACGACAAAAACGCCGAGTAAGCGACACAAACGCTACTCAAATCATTTGAAAAAGGTGTGAGTATTCTACTATATGACAACAATTCCCGATGGCTTATGAAATTTCCGACTTTTCCCCGCATATTTCCGATGATTTTGAATTCCCGCATTTTTTGATATTCCAGTCTGTGGCCACCCTGCACATGCAGGTAATCATATCGAAAAAAGCTTATTTTGAATGCGTCGCTCAGTGGCCTTGATATACATTGTAAAGGATCGTTTACTGTCAAAATGTAGATGTTATTTCGATTATCGGCCGACATTTATTTCATAATTGCGGAAAACCGCACTGCAACTCCAACTTATTGAAGGTCCAGCACTTTTACGCCACCATTCGAATAAATCACCTAGCTGAATTACCCGCCATGACACGAGCCGTCGTTTAAAATTCCCTCCAAACTTTCAATATGTAGGCTAAACCGATTCATACCTGTTAACTATCCAACATATAGGTACACCTTCCGCTCGTCAAACTTCAAATCCAATCCACCGCGCTACACCAGTTGCCAACCTCACATTTGTGCGTTTTACTCGGTTGTTACCAACTCCAGTTGTTCGTAAGTCCATTAAAAGAGAAACTGCGTAATAGCATAATTTATAACCATGCCCTGTACGCGTATGTACCAGCCTACTGAGTGTACTGCGTCAGTTTGTGTGTGCCGATTGATAGGTTTGTAGGTGGTGAAAAATGGTTTCGACTGAATAATTTGGCTTACAGGAGCAGAAAAGCTTTCGCGTCGAGAAGAAAATAGCCTTTTTGGGTAAGTTTTTGTTTTTAGATTCTCAAGTTTATTTCGCTGTTCGACCTTCACATTTTGACAGCTAACATTTTTCAATCGATGTATTTTACGTTCTTCGGGCAACCTACCTGGGATTCATTTTCAAAACACGTTGTTGAGAAAGAAAAAAAGTTCCATCATAACTTCAAGCCGTCAACGTCGTCTTCGTTCCATTTTTCCCCCAATTCCAAATAACCTTCGCCAGTCTTCTCGTCAGCTGCCTTTGGTGGTGTGTCGATTGCGTTCGACTCATCCACGTGTACGTAGCAGTTATGCAAATTTGTTAATATCTAGTAACCATCACAATCATTGCCGGCACGTAGGATTTCACCAGCGCTGGCAAATAGCGCAAATGATACTGTAGAAGCTGACTTCCTTCTATTGTGTCGCATCGCGTCTCAAAATTTTTACTCCTAACCCAAACACAGAGTTGCAACAATGCTGGTGCCCCATAGCACCAAACCCTGAACATTCGTAGATTGGTACTATGGCAGATCACCAGTCAAATGAACGATTCGAATATAGCATCAAGCTAGGCACTTTCTATTCTGATGGTGTACCCGCGTCTAATCGGTGACGAAGTTTCGTAGATATGCAAAAAATTCTCCAATTTTTTTTGACTCGTTCCGCTCCGCCACCTCGCTACCTGGGCTAGGTATCTGGTCAATTTCGAAGCAATCTGCCGGCTAACGGAGAAAGCGATTGCTGCTTTCCTTTGTGCTGTTTTGATTGCGTGCTTTTCTGCAAATTTGGCAACGGTTTGTGGTGCGCAAAATGTGATTGCTGGCTTACGAAAGAAGACCGAGACGAGGAGTAGATATTCAGGAATATTAATCGAGATGGAAAACCTCCGGCAAATAGGAAGTGAGCCTTCTATTTTACCGGAATTGCAATGCTTAGAACCTTTGCTCCATATTTAGCAAATTAAAAGGGAAATTTCGAAGCATGTTGAGAATATTTTCGAGAATCTTCTGTGTCTTATAGATGTCCATAAGGGAACGTTCATTAGGTACTTTCTGCCTATGGTGACCTCCACCTCCCTTCATCATGGCTTGAGCGTTACGGGGCTGGTAGTCCTTCGGTAGTCCCGATTACTTCAAACTAGCAGAACTTAATTTAGTTAGTAAAGGTTGTACGGAATCAAATTGCACCACTTTAAAATGGCTGTAACTTTTTACCCGTTGGGTATTTTATAATGAAATTTTGGGTAGAATTACTTCTAAGTGTATTTGTTCTACGCTGTGTAAGTTTCACTAGCAGATGTGCAATCTTTGCGAAGATCGAAAGAACAGCAGCGGCGCAAATACATTTTGCACACGTACATACATCGAAAATCTGGATCTTTGTGTGTTGAGGATCACAACCGGGTAGTTTAAGCTTTCAAGAGGAATCCCAAAAGTTTAGTTCGAGATGTGGCGAAGAAACTGCATCTAACCAAAACTTTCGTGCAAGATGCGAAAATACGTGAAGGACTACACACGTTCAAAGTCAAAAAGGCGCATAATCGCGATGAACGGCAGAATACGGTAAGTAAAACACGTGCACGGAAGCACCCAGATATTGACGAAACCACATTGCCTCGTTATAGATAATGAGTCGTATGTAAAAGCAGACTTCCGGCAGCTTCAGGGGCTCACTGCTCATCTTAAATTCGATGTCCCTGAGGACGTTAGAAAGCAGAAGATGTCAAAGTTTGCCAACAAATATATGATTTGGCAAGCAATTTGCTCGTGCGGAAAGCGGAGCACCCCATTCGTGACAACTGAAACGGTCAATGGGCAAGTGTACCTAAAGGAATGCCTCCAAAAGCGTCTGCTTCCTCTTCTGAGGTCACACGATGGCCTACGATTTTCTGGCCGGATTTAGTCTCGTGCCATTACTCGAAAGAGGTTTTGGAGTGGTGCAAGGCTAAGGAGGTCAATTTCGTACCGAAGCACATCAACCCCCCGAACGCACCGGAACTGCGGCCAATTGAAAAGTACTGGACGATCATGAAGCAGGTACTTCGGAAGCATCCTAAAAAAGTGAAATCGAAGGAAGATATGAAGAAAAAATGGATTGCTACGCAAAAAAAAGTTGGTCCACATGTTGTACTGGACCTTATGAGTAGTGTAAAGAAGAAGGTTCGTGCATTTGGCTATGGAATTGAAATTGAATAAAACAAACATAGAAAAATATTCATAACATGTTTTATTTTACTCCCTGAAATTTTGAAGATGATTGGTTTAACGGGCGAATTTTGCCGAATATTTGTGTGTGTCGCAATTTGATTCCGTACACCCTGTAGTCAAACAAACACATCAAAGTCTCTAGTACATTTCATATTTTGTTCAAAGTGACAGAATTCGGTTTGATCCACCAAGGACGGGCTTCAAACAAAGCAAACATGTGTTAATCTTCATTTAAAGGATGCGTCGATAATTATTGTGACACTTTCAAAACTTTTTCATATTTGACCGTAAATAACCTAATTTTTGTAAAGTTTATCTCTATTGTTTACATCCGCTCAGTTGTGGAATTGTCAGTGAGTTTCTGGTCGCAATGGAAGAAAATCAGCAAACGATATAACGATTATACACTACACAACAAAAAACATTTTCTTTTCTCGGAAGCCGAACTTGAAAAAAAAAATATTTTGTTCGTCCACTTTTTGCTCTGATGACATCTGCAAGACGCTGTGGCATAGAGCAGACTAAGGACTGCACCGGAATAACACATCTTCATGATTTTTGGTTGAGTAAGCTTCTCTATAACCAAAGAAAGAATGAAACTTCGCGAACTTTTTCTACTCGAGTCACCGATGCGAGGATTCGAAAAAAATCAGATCATTTTTCTCTGCATCTCTTTACACCACATTCGTTCCTTAAAAGCAAACTGCCATCCTACTACTAGCCATCCTACCACTCGAACTTGGTACAATACTTAAAAAAACAAACATCAAAACTCGCGTGAACGAGTGAAACGTTGTGAGCTGAAGAAACAAAAGATCATTCGCGATGAGAAATGAAACGTTTCCTCACTTTGCGCTTTCATGAACTTTGAATTGTAGTTCGTTATTCGAGCTTTGAGTGCGAAGTTCCTCGACGATATATCTTTGCATCGAGTGAAGAGTGGACGTTTTTTAAAATAGATTTTTCCAACACTGGTTTTGGTATGTTCAATAATCGAGATACATATGTACAAAACATGTTGTGCCAGTTTTGTTACGATGTCTTATGATGTATTTTTTGAATTGGAAGCATAATATTTAATAAATTTTCTATGTAACATAATCTGCCATGAGCAACACTTCAGAAATAATATTCTTCCCTGAGCTGGCAACAATACTCGTCAGCGAATATCTTCATGCCTCCAAGTTTCCCCCTATCAATTTGTAAACAACATTTGCACAGACAGAGCGTAACTTTGTCAATGATGGAAATTAATTCTGGTGAGTAGTAATGTCACAGAAAAGGAAAGCACAGCAGGTTTGATTTTAGTGAATGCACATAATTTGAACGGTTTATAACCGATAAAATTTTGTTTGATCCGGAATATGAGAAGACAAGCTTGAAATAAACTTCAGGGTTTCTTAAAAAATGGATTTATAAAAGAAGTGGTTAAGTAATATGTTCGTGCCAAAAATTGAGGAGCAACTAAATGGCAATAAGAAAACACTATTTTAATCTACAAATACATACTTAACCTCGCCATGATATTGGGGACAACTCTGACCCATGGCGCTACCTTTTTTATTTTCGAACTAATCGGGCTGAAATTTTCTGAATTTAATATCTTCCAAAATTATTCATTTTGCTTACAATTTTTTTTTAAATCAGTTTAAGATAGTTGTAAAAAAAAAAAGACACATAAGACATTAGGGTCAATATTGACCCAAATCATCGTAGAGTTACGAAATTTTAACTTAGAGTCAATGTTTGTGTACTATTTGGAAGGTTCTGGTCTCAAAAAATGCACTATAACATAAAACACTGGTTCCGGTAATATTGTCCCCCGGGAATCTGCTACAAAGAGAAGGAAGTTTTAGTTTGGCAGTGTTAACAGAAATGCATATAAACATTCCAAACTCATTGTAGAGAATTGGCGTCTTGTGCAAAGTTTTTTCAGTGCGTAAAGTATTGATATTATCATATTAGTTCAAAATCGTGCTGCAGAAATGGCGCTGCAGTCTATCTTTGTCATACAAAACTCCAGAGAGATTCCGTCTTCGGCAAAGTTGTTTGGAATATAAAATGTAGTCATTTAAAATCCACAGATAAGTTCCAAATTTTGTCACTAAGATGGCACTGCAGTCTATCCTTGCTAAATGAGGCTCTAGAGAGTGCCGTGTCTTGAGCAAAGGTGTCGAAAATGTATAATGGAGACATATGAAATAATCACAGTAGATCCAGCTCGTACCGCAGGGATGGCGCTGCTGCCTATCTCTATCAAATGAAGCTCTAAAGAGTTGCTGTCTTCGATAAAGTTGCTGAGAATGTAAAATGTAGTCACTTGATATTATAAGATTTGTTACAAATGGGGCGAAAAGATGGCGCTGTAATCTATCTTTGCCAAATGAAGCTCTAAAGAGTTGCAGTTTGCAGCAAAGTGGTTGAACATGTAAAATTAAGGCATTTGAAATAATCACATTAGTTCTAGATCGTACCGCATAGATGGCACTACAGTCTATCTTAGCTAAATGGAGTAAAATCATGATGTCAAGTAACACAATTTAACAATTTGACCAACTTTGTACCAAACAGAAATTCTCTAGATTTGGTACAGATAGATTACAGCGCCATCTCACCGGTACGATTTCAAACAAATCGGATAATAAAAAAAATTCCATGGCATTTTACACATCTTTGAAAACATTAGAAATAGATTTTTGTGCAGAAATTTCAATACTTCCAATAAAAACACACGGGTCAAATACGAATACATGAGCTTTAGACTAGATTTTCATTTTCATTTTAGTACACCTATGATCAAATAGATTTACCAATACAAAGACAACGCAATCATTGTTTCCGGAAAATAATTACGAAGTCTTCAACCTTAATGCAAGCTTATGAATGACAGTGTGGTATTGAAAACTTCTGTACTGTTAGAAGCAGACATACAAAGTAGTCTTACATTTATATTTCAGTTCACGGTCGTAATTTTGATTATTTTAACACTTAAAATTAAATCTGCTGGATCTAAGGAGTGTATCGAAAATAAGCTATCCACAAACTTTCTTTCAAATTATGTTGTAAACCGATATTTTATTCATACAACAAATTGATCCTTTATTGTACGAACTTGAACATAATGAAGACCCGATGAAATTTAAGTTATTCCTTCACGAATTTTCGAACTTTGGATCGAATGCTCTTCATCAAGTTACGGACAAGTGTTGCATCGCATTTTTTGGACGCTTGAGCCCAATTTTTTTTGAACTCCTGCATGTTCCCAGCTGCCTTACCAGTCTTCTTGAAAACCCTCTTCACGATTGCCCAGTAACGTTCGATGGGTCGAAGCTGAGGGCAATTTGGTGTATTGATATTTTTCTCAACGAAATCTATACCCTTTTCCGCAAGCCAATTGAGAGTGGTTTTGGCATAGTGAGCCGACGCTAAATCCGGCCAAAACAGTGGAGGTGTACTATGCTTCTTATATAAAGGCAACAATCTCTTCTGAAGACACTCAGATCGATAGATTTCCGCATTTATAGTTCCGGTAGTGTAAAAAAAGGTTGACTTCAAACCACAGGAACATATTGCTTGCCATACCAGTACCTTTCGACCGAATTTCTCCACTTGAATCGACCTGTCCGCATCGCTCACATCCTCCCCAACGACGGCAGTAAAGTATTGTGGACCTGGAAGGGTTTTTGAGTCCTCCTTTACATAGGTCTCATCGTCCATCAAAACGCATGCATCCGGACGCTGCAAAAGACGCGAATACAATTTCCGGGCCCTTGTTGCTGCTCGCTTCTTCTGTTCTGCACTTTGTTTCGAGATTTTCTGCTTCTTGTAGGTCTTCAGGTGGTTTCGCCTATCAAGAGGATGGATCATTCCGACACTCGTTCCTGCTTTTTTGGCCACATCACGTATTGACATTGATTTGTTCTTCATGATTAGAGATACCACTTTCTGCTCCAGTTTCGGGTTGGAAGAACCGGGTTTTCTGCCTCTTCCTGGTAGCTCATCCAAAGAATAGTGTTCCCCAAACTTATTAATGATGGTTTTAACACTCGCATGATGAATTCCAAACCGCTTCGCCAATTTTCGCATAGTAATACCCTTCTCACTTAGCCATGTGTCCAGAACCTTAATTTTCACCTCCTTTTCAGTACGCGACGTTTTGAAAACGCAGAATTTGAACCGCACAAACAAGTAAACAAAGGAAAGCTGACAGTCAAACGCACAGCATGCAGTGTTCAGAGCATAAAAAAACATCACAAATACATGCGTACAACGCAAATGTATGTGGATAGCTTATATTCGATACACTCCTTATTCTACAGCTCTTTGTGTAATATTGCATGCATCACAAGACACTATTACGCATCATAAAGTGTTTACTTTTAAGGACAACAATTACTTTTGGATTTGCATCTTTTTGCACACGTCGTTTATTGATTAACATTAAAAAACATTTAAATCTTTTATGAATCACAATTCAGCTAACGTTCATCATAACCTTTCATGACCAATTATCAATGTTTCTAAGTTTCATACCAACAACAATTTCGGTATCGTTTGGATCTAGGTGAATCTTAGAACTATGGACTGACTTATTGAACAACAACGATTGACTAGATTGAAACGATCTGATGGGTCTTTTTGATCACTGAGTTGCAGTTTTTTTTTAGATTTTCCAAGAAATATTAGAATGAGCCATAAGTCTTTTCTCGACTCCTGGATTTTAATATGAAACTTTCGAAAAGATACAAATAGAACTATAGCAAGAGAGAATGAACCTGGCCACGCTGACGTTAACTAATTCATGCTTCTATTCATCGCGTTCCAAGCACAATGCATAAAAACGCTTGACTAAGAGAAGTCGAGACAATTTCAAACCCTAAGATTTACATTAACCACCAGCAATCAGGAACCACTGTCTCCAGTTGGATGATACCGCTAAAACACTGTGAGCGTTCGCTTGATGCATAAAATTTTGCAGAATTCGAGCGAAAAGGTTTGAGCAACCCAAAGCCTGCTTTGCCACTTTCAGCCTTCTTGGAACATCATCACACTCGACAAACATGAGGATATTTTATCGTCCTAAAACGATTTGTGGGTGTTTTGATCCAAAACATGATCTTGAATAGTGAATCCTCCCCAGACAAAGCATAGCTATTTTGTCAGACAGTAAGGGACGACATAAATTTCGACGACTGTTGCCAATCTTCCGTTCGCGCTGTTTGGCGAACTTCAAACCGTCGATAAATTTCGGAAAAATAAATCTTCAATGGGGACGTGAAATCGTCCGCCATTATTTCTCCAGGGATCGGACTGGTTGCACAGTTTGACACTTAGAGGAAAGTGGAAAACTTTCAATACCAGGCTAATTTAGTGTCGAGACTGAGGATTAATTTATGCCGCATGGAATTTGCTCACATAAGGTGTTTTTTTTAGTTTGCTGGCAAAGATCTTTGTTTGAATATTTGCAACAGAATATGAAACGAACAAATACACTCACTTCCCGTGAAGGGATATGGAAATTCATGATGGTGATATTTCGGCTAGAGCTGAGCGCCAAGTTAGTGGAACAAATCAATACTATATTGTCATGTCGGTCGAGCACACAAAACTAATAAATATGAAACTGATAAAGATCTGGTTAGGCGTACGACTGTATCGTTTCCTCGTATAAATAATGTAGAACGTGTTCCAGAACGCACCACAGCAAATACAGAACTCGTCAAATGACTCAATCTCAAGTGTTACCTCAGCGTTGATTTCCGCCTCGGCTGTTGTTTGGGGTTCGGAGCTCTTGGAAGGTAAGGGAATTTTTCGATTCTATTAAGAACTTAGCAATAAACATAAGTAGAACGCAACTAACATTCATTCCAACCTTATTAGGGGTTGTAATTATTCAGATATTTTACGGTTACCTGCGAAAACCATTTAGCCATACTCAAGAGAATCAGTTAATGGTTCTGAAAGCTTCACTCTTAGAATCCGAAACGAATCGCTGGAATAAATTGGATTTTAAATATGGATAAAATGGCTTGTCATCCACAAGGGTATTTGACCCCACAGCTCAGCGAATGGGACTTAGTGCATTTTAACATTTGGCAGAGTTTCACATTTTGCATTTCCATGTGGTGGTGGTTTCTTGGGAAGGAACAAACAATTTGCAACTAAGACCACGGCTCACAGATTTCGCGGAAGGTTTCAGGTAGATGCACATCGATCAACCCAGTTGGTGGAGATTTGAAGAGTGGGCAATGTCCATGATACCAAAAGTTGTATGTGCGCCAGCGGGAGAAGTAGTGTGTGAGGGAGCATCCGTCGGAACTCACATTTATTATCGTTTATTGACCGAGCCAAATTCTAACCATATCTTAATTGGTGCTCGAGACTAGTTTTTATTGGTCTACAGAGGCGATATGACGGGTTGGAGGAAATAGTAGAGGGCGAAAAACTGTCGTTCTTTGCTTTTATTTTATTGAGGGAAGCCGATTTAGAAAGTTAAGAATTAGGGAAGAGAAGACTTGCCGCCTTCGGGCGGCTCTTTGTGTAGTAATAAAGGTTATACTTTGGCGTGTCTGGAGCGAAAATGTGTTTCCTCCTGAAGTCTGCTAGAGGGAATGGAAAAGTTCGAGCGCACAGCATAGCATTGTATAGTTTGTAGTTGTAAGACCAAATATGGACATGAAGTCTTTTTCAAAGTTGTTCAAAATAGTATTGTCTGTGACTTTTGAAAATACACTCGTAGTAAAATACGTAGTAAAATTTTAAATGTTGAAATTCTTTCTCACTTACAGGACTCACTTGTTGGCCCAGTGGCGTCCGTAAGTCTTAAAAAGGGATTGTGCACTTATTTCACGACCAGTCGCTCAAAATTCGACTAAATTTCGTCAAAAATTGTTACTTAAAGTTGAGTAACTGTAAACATCGACTTGAATCAGATAGATATCGGTGATTTGTCATATTGTCAATGCTAACAAGATTTAAGATGAATCACTTCTGACAAATTTGACAAAAGAAAAAACGTGATGCGGCTCATTTGCAGAATTTCAATTTTGTGGGAAAACAACCAATTTTAGTTGAAAATAACTATTGTAAACAGAAACATGAGAAAATTCCAATTGTGAGGCACCCTTGGCAGCCTGAGATAAAGGCATTTCTTTCTGCATTCCAGCATGGCAGTAGATATGGTTTGGTAGTAGACAATCACAATGTGAAGTTCATAATTCATTCAATATTACAGTATTTTTTTTGCAATTGCGATTGTTGCGAAAAACTTAAAGTTTTAGTCATAAACAAGCATAGTATCCACGATCATGGCCATTGAAGCTATGAAACAAGACTGAAACATATATTTAAAAAATTATAAGATCGACAACACTGCTTGTAATGATATTAACAATATTAATAAAAATAATTCCAAGGAAGCAACATCTGATCAAAAGTGCATCAGCAACGTAACATAGTTATTAGTTTCATTCAAAAAGCATGATAAGAAGTTCAATCTTTTTAAATGAATTCAATCTTTTAAAATATTGTACTTAGCTATTTGAATTTACTTTGTTAAAAAATCGTACCGCAAAAGCCAAAAATGGTTTTCGAAGTCAGGAAGAACTAAAAAATGCTTACTAATGCCGCAGATTTACAGCGTTAAATTGCTTTAGCTGGTTCATAGATTATGATTCAAGTAGAATAACTAAGTGCTAAGTTCACTAGGAGTAGACCAACTACTCGTAGTTTACTATATTTAGAAAGAGGGTGATGAGAGGAGCACTATGGTTTATTTACAAAAAAAAATCATTTTCAAATCCTAAAAGCAAGGGTGGTTGAACAAATATTAGAACCTGCACGTCCACAGTTCAAATGAGTTTCAAATATGTTTAGGTCATAGTTTATATTACATTAGCACTTGGTGAGATCATTCCTGTTTTATATTTACAATGAACAAGCTCATACAGATCGACGAGTTCTTTTTTTTCACTGCCATTCGTTAATTTCATTTTCACTGCTAGACTAAAAAAATATTTTAAGGAAATAGCGCATGAAATCAGCGTATACTAATATTAGACTGGGCACTAATGTGCTTTCAACACAATATACAATTTCATACTTTGGTTCTGGCATAAATAATTGTGGGAATACTAAATACTAAGAAAAAAAGGAAGAAGTCTGCATTCATAGCTAAAATGGGAACTTGATGAACAAATTTCCTTGGGAATCGAAAGGTCATATATTTGGTCTTTTGTAACTTCAATGAGAGGAGATTAACTGAGAAATATTCTTGTAGCAGTCGTAAATCCACTTTCATATTTGATCAACTTACATGCAAGTTAACATGCGGGTAAAATAAAGCCGTATCGTAAGCAAATAATCTTGGTGTTCCAGCAAGCTTTATATTACTTATATCATTGATATAGATAAGAAACAGTAAAATCCCGACGTTACAAATTTGAACATCTACAAGACATTAATTAGACCGGTAGCTCTCTACGGCCACGAAACATGACCATTGCTAATGGAGGATCAATGCGCCCTTGATGTTTTTGAAAGGAAGGCATTGTTTACGATCTACGGTAGAGTGCAGATGGAAAAAGGAAGGTAGATGAGGTGAACCACGAATTGCTTCAGTTGCCTGGAGAACCTCCCTTCGTACACGGCACTAAAATCGGTCGACTACCGTGGGCTGGATATGTCGTGAGAAGGTTGAACCTCACTGTCGTTTCAAATTTTATTTAATCATTATTTTTGATGTTTTTACTAGCATGAAAATAGCTTTACTAAACATTTAAAAAAATCGGAAAAAAATCTAAAAAATATTTTAAGAAATTTCCTAGGATATTCTTGAAACAATGTCTTATATTCCCTATGAAAATCTGTTTTTTGTTGAATTCTATACATGTTAGCTGTCTGATTTGTGTGTTGGAGTAGAAAATCGTTTTCCCGGTTTGCGATCTATAATAGTGATAGATTTTCATTAATAACTTGATAGTACAGGTTAAAATATAGAGAACTATGGTTTGGTAAACTTAGTGAAATTTCTGTTCAAACGGCAGAAAGGATTTATATCCTTAAAAAGTATCTTCAAAGCTGAGCTGAAAAAATCGGAAGCCACTTGATAACATTTGGCAATCTTTCATGAAGCATTTGCAGCAAACCGTGCCTAATTTGAAGTTTAAAATAAGAAACTAATTCATTTTTGAAGTGCTGCCAAATGGTATAGAATAATTTCACACTTTTATAAATCTCGATATCCTGGATATATGGAAAGTTACTGTCTTCAGGGGATTGTTTTTAAATTATCGTACAGATTGGGCTGAAGGGTCTCAGATTGTTACGAAACTTTGTCCACACGAAGGGTTCATGGATATATGAACAAAAAACAATATTAAAAAAATCAGAGCTGCCAGTTTTCCTGGAAAACGCCAATTTCAGTTTTCCGATTCTCCCGAACATAACTGACTTCAAATAATCATAACTCAAGAATCGTAGAACAATTTTTGCTTCTCCAAACTATCAATCTGAGACCCTTCGGCCCAAACCTATACGATAGTAAAAAAATCCCTTTCGGCAAAGTTGTTCAGTAGGTCAAGGTTTTCCAGTTGGTAAACAATAGTCCGGAATTGGTTCACTACGTGGCGTTATTGTAAATATGTGTATTTTGTAGAAGTTGCATCTAGTTCCATCTAGGAGGATGCCATCTTCGACAAAGTTGTTTGACACCGTCAGTCGATGAATGACGCTATTTCGGAATCCAAGATGGCAGCTTCCATAAAAAAACTTATTATTGACAAAAACCCTGAAAAACGTATATTTTTGTACCGACAACGGCGTATACGGCAGATTATTGAAATCTGACGCCATGTTGGGGAAAATTGATGTCTGGCAGATTCTGTTGCGGCAGAATGGCAGATTCTGTTGCGTAAAAAGTGGGAAAGACTGTCAAATATCCTTCAATATAGATATTTTTAGATCAGGCACGGCCAATTAAGGATGGAAATCAATGGCCGATGCCATTTTGGAATTCACAATCCCATTATACAGTAGTACGCTGAATTTAGAACGGTAACAAAGCATGGCATTTTTGTTAAGTGGAATCGTATGAATACACCCAAAAGTTCCAATGGTAGCAAAAACAGCGTAACGTAAATATTGCAAATTTTGCAATCATATCTTGAGAAAGCTGCATTATTCGAACAAGGCAGTTTTTTTTTATCTTGATCCACAAAGCGTTTTATGAAATATATGAAACTATGAATCATCATCCTCCAATATTACACTCATCATCTAATATACAAATTAATTTTGCTCTAATCCAATGTTGCAAATGTTCCTTAAGTTACAATCCATAGCTGAAAAATAAACAAAATCATGAGAAATTGCAAAACAATCTTGCTTTTTTTCATGTTTGCGTTTACATGCATACATGTAACATAATAAAAATTTCTATTCAATTTCATTGATATATAGAAAAAAATCAGGTTGTTAACGAACAACGGGAAAAAGATCCTTAGCGCTAATGAGAGTTCAATAATCAATTTTCGGGGTTTCTCCTAACTTGTTTCAATTCCCGGTCAGTGTTCCGATTGGTTGATTGAGAGAAAAGCTTTAAGTTGGAATACAGAGAGTCTCTAATTATGGTTAGATCGCATTTTGTAATAGTATTTGAAACACGTTCATGGATGTGTAATGAGGACTGATTATTTAAATCCTATACCTAAAAAAAATACTCACGTTGATTTCTGAACCATTGATCAATTTGCCGTAACTTACCTAGAAAGAAAGTAGAGAAAAGAATTTAGATAATTTCGGGAAAAAAGTATATGTAGTAAATAAAGTTTGGTGGTAACAAAAACAAAATCCCCAGTGAACCTTTATAAACAAATGGACCTAATAAAAAACAACTAGACTGCAATATAAACAACTCATGAGGAAATTGGAAATTTTCATCAAAAAATTAAAACATTTACATAATTAAAATTTCTTGAAACTTGATATTTAAACAATAAAAAAAACTAAGAAAGCATGAAGTTTTAAATTCGGAAAATTTTCATTTTAATACGAAATCAATTAATTTTTGTGAATGAATTATTTTTTTAAATATTTTATTGCAATTTTGAGGTTTTTGATTGATTGAACACCGTTAAATTATAGATCGTTTCAAATAAAGTTATAAGCATTTTCTTTTCCAATAGTAATTTTCAATTGCTGCATTGCTTCAACCCCTATTTATCTACTGGTATATTTTTTATGGTAATTTTCATGTGACGTTTATCAAGCCGCCATAGAAAAAAATAACAAAATACACAAAACCCAACCACGAAAATCATTCAAAGCGATTTCCATGAAAAAAAAACAATTATCAATCTGGTTTGGACGAGGAAACCGAATATAAATTCCTTTATAGAGCCAAGAAGTGAGTTTGAACGGATTTTACTAAATTGCGTATTTTATTGTGACCGACTTCTAAGGCAATGAAATAGCATTTGGTTTAAGACACGTGATAAAAATAAACATGCATTGTTGATAGTAGATTGAAAACTAACTGTGAAAGTGCATATAAAACATGAAGTGATCACCGTCAGGTAGTTAATTTCACATGTCCCACTCTAAATGAAATCTTTAAAAGTAAGGTAAACATGAGCTTTGAATCAAAATTATTTCTATCCCAATCCATCCTTTATTTTCACTTTCCTCTTTCACTCACACATACTAGCTATCAGAGAACCAATTTTGCTAAAGTTTGAACTAAATCTGCCACATATTGTATACTAATAGCAACCGCATGCTTTTGTTTAACCCTTCTAACTCACTTTCGGCTATCATAGCTGTCTGTTTCTACCTGTTGCCCCATTCAATCGAACGGGATATAAGTTTATATGATTTCCCAACCCACCTCAACGAACAACTCCGGAGAAGAAGCCGAAAATAACAGACGCCAGAAGTTTACGACGACGAAACCTTCGCCATACCATTTCCATTTCATTTGCAGCAGCATCGGACCATGTCTGGATGGGTATCAATTTTTGCGGAACAGTAAAGAGAAAATAGCAAACATGTGGCAAAATGGGTTCTTGTCTGGCTTGAGCTGTCGTCTGACAGATATGGGACGTGTTGCGAATTGCACTTGGGGTTTACTAATTCTAAATCTGCAATTCATTTTAATTCAAGAATAAATTGATAACGCCTAAATCTGCCCGATCTGCCGAAATGGCGTATTCCATCGAAAATAACTTTTCAATTTCCTGCTTGAGATGATCGGATTCAGACGCATAAAAAAAGGGACAACCGAAAAATGGCAAAGCATGCGAAGATAAATTTCTAATCCCAGAAAGCTTTTTGGCAAACGTTTCTTGCCGTTTTTCTTTTCTCCTCTACCGTATAATCAAGAAACGATTCCCATCGTCGTCGTCGTCGCAGTAGACATATGACGAAACGATAGGTTTAGCATCTTGTGCTATTTCTTATTTTTTGTTTTCCTCAGAAAGTCGGCAGATTTTGGTAATAATTTTCGGGCGCTTGCCGTAGACACTAGGTTCTGTGGATGTTCAAAGCAATATGTGTTCATGTGTGTGATGAAATCTTGTCGCCCGCTGTATGGGAAGGATGGGGCGATATCAAACGACAAGATGAGATGCATCCTGCTTGGCTGCGCGTTTCTTGACTGGAAACCGTCTAGAAAACGAACGATGCGCCTGATTTATGGAGTCTAGATTTGGTTGGTTATGCTTCTTTTTTCTCGTGGTAAAATGACTGATTTGGATGATTTTGCTCTTCATTTTTGCATTTTCAACATTTAACGCAGACTTCTTGCCTGAAAATTTGCAAAAATCACTTACAAGTTAAGGTTTTTTTTTCTGGGATCATGCTAGGCCATGAATTTTTTAGTCATAAAAATGTATTAAACGGGTCAATTATAGAAGTCAAGTCGAACAATTGTGCATAACAGAAGCCGACCGAATCTGATCGAGTCGGCAACCGAACTCGACTGCCAACTGTAATGTTGATAAATTTCGAAATGTCATTGCAATATTACACCTTGCAATAATTTAGGACTTCCGTCACCTTAGTTGTCACTTTTGACATTCGAAGGATAAGTGTTCCTAATTTTCACGTTTGTTTTGTCAATAACATTACTGTTTTTGTTATTCTGAATTGGGCATCTGTTGCAAAGTTGCAAGTTGAAAATTTTTCGTAGAAAGTTATTGTGGTCAGTAATCGATCTTTTTTTTCTGATGTCTTCTCGAAGTTTTCTGACCTCTTGGTAAAATTTTCGACCTTTTCACTGAGCCTCTGGGACCGTAAGCAGGATTTTTTTTAATTGAGTATTAAAGCTATATCCATTTAGAATCCGGAATAATGAAATCATATGTATCTCGGTAACGGATTGACGCACAAATTAATACATCAAAACAAAGGTAACAAAACTGTTATTTAAGGAAAACATATCAATAAAAATCATTCCTCTTCGTTTCTAATGAAAATTTGCTCTCTCGTCAAACGTTGCACACCTCCGGAGTCAACTTCCTTGGCACATTTGTTCCACATTTTGTTCATCTGAGTCGCGTCCCGACCCGTTTTTCCACTTTTCTTAAGCTTCCGCTTCATTATTGCCCAAAATCTCTCGATGGGTCGGAACTGCGGGCAGTTGGGTGGATATATGTTTTTATCGATGAAATCTACGTTATTATCGCGGTATCACTGGATGACTTCTCGACTGTAGTGGTAACTCACCAAATCTGGCCAAAACTTCACGGGAACTTTATGGGCTTTAATGAAAGGTAGTACGCGGTTTTTGAAGCATTCTCCCTTGTACAGTTTCGAGTCCATCGTCTTATTCATCACGAACTATTTCTGAACTTAAAAAGAATTCTCGAAAACTTCATTGATATTTGTCCAAAGTTTTAAAAACCACTTTCCTCCACTTATGTGAACTTTTGATTAAAAAAAATTAGCTTCAGGAAATTTTTTTTATCGCCGAACCAACAGGTCACAGAAGGTAATTTAATCGATCAATTCGATGAGCAATCAAATCTGCCCAAGGAGGTGAGATAGAAACCGACGAATTATAATTCTCATATGAGTTTGTGTCTTAGCTCAAGATCCGATGGCAACGGTTGAGGAGGTGGTGTTTACAATATTTCAATATGGCGTCGTTGGCAATGAATATTATTGTTTCATACGAATGAAGTTTGTAAGAAGCAGCTTCTTCAGTTCTTCATTATGACAGTTCATAATTATCTCTTGAATTTCAGGGAAATTTTCCCCTGATCTTCTGCAAAACTCCCAGAAGAACTTCTTGAAAATTTCCTCCTGAACTTTTGGCAAGTTGTGCACTAAAACTCTGAGCAGTCACTCCGGAATTTATAGGAACTTCACTCCTAAAGTTCGGAATAGATTCGTTCAGACCGTTTCCATTTGAAATGACCTGGAACAGTTAAAAAAATATATATATTTTTATTTGAATTAAAACTTTTACTACGCGACTGAGACTGAGACTGAGCGTTTTCCGCGCTAACATAGATTTTTGAGCCTCAAGAGTCAGTTTTCAAAAGGGCGTGAGAATTTTGAATAGCACTTCAATTAATAATTCATTTCTCGGAAACCTTTGTTTGTACAAAAAAACACTGTCTAAGAACAAGTTGTGACCCTATGTGTGAAGGTTATGAAAAAAATATACACTGAGAATAAAGAGTTTTTTTTCGGAGAAAATCGACGATTAACATGAAAATTTAAATATCTCATAACACGATTTTTTTATTTTTTTTATTTGTTGACTGTAAAAACTTGAAGTTATTACGCAAATTTAAGCGAAGACTCCAGGATGGAGAAATGTCAGCGAAAAAAGTTTCTAGAACATCAACTTTCAGTGCGTTTTTCAAAAATTTGCGCAATAACTTCAAGCTTTAACAATCATAAAAAAAAATAAAAAAATGTTTTTTTGCTTTTGATCGTCGATTTTTTTCCGAAAAAAAATTCTTTTTTCTCAGTATATTTTTTTCACAACTTAAACACATAGGGCCACAACTTGTTCTTAGACATTTTTTTTTACAACAAAAGGTTTTCGAGGTTCAAATTAATTATTGAAGTGCTATTGAAAATGCTTGCGCCCTTTTTAAAACTGACTCTTGAGCCCAAAATTTTGTTTGTATCAGTGGACAAAACTTATTTTCGTGGGTAAAACGGGTGTAAAATTTTTAAATAAAATCGGAGACACTCGAAGTTGGTCGGTAGGTCATTTCTGTTGAAAACGCTCTTCAGACTTTCTGAGAAGTCTGTGAAGGTAAATTTCTTGCTAAACTTCGTCTAAGTCAAATCTTTTCAAAACATCGGGGAGTTCTCTTCTGAACTAAATTAACTCGGTTAGGGCTATTCATAAAGCCACGTAGATATGTCTGGGGGAGAGGGGGGTGGCGAATTGGGGGGGGTTTGAGATGTTCAAAATGAGTCTACGTGGTTTATGAACAGGCCCTTAGTTTCACCCTAAACTTCAAGAAAGCTCATGCCTGAACTTCTGGAAAGTATGAATAGAAACTTCGCGGATGTTTGTTCTGGAATTCTTTAACTTCTAAAAAGTGCCCTCTATACTTAAGAGAAGTCCTTTCCTGACCTTTGGAGAAGTGTTTTTTTGAGGAATAATTGTTCTGATTTTCTGGAAGGTCTCCTTAAGTACTTTGAAGAATCTCTAGGGAATTCCGTTAATTTTCTAGAGAGTCCCCATGATTTTCAACAAACTCACAGAAGTTCTTGGTAGCTCTATCAAAATACTAAAACTTTATCCAAAATTTGACATTCAAATTAAAAAATATGACAATTTATGAAAAGTTTTCTCGGATCGTTCTCAAAAGTCGAAATCATTGTTTGTACACCCAAAAGTTAATAAGGTGGCAAAAAATGCAAAAATGGAAATTCGCATGATTCAGAAATAGCAATTTTGTCAATCATGATCCACGAAGCGTTTTTTGGTTTAAACGAAACCATTCAAGTGTGTGCAAGCGGTTGGCAGCACACAGATACCTCGAAACTAATTTATCGTTGTGTGCTTAGTGCCTTGACAGTCGAAGCAACCGTCGGGTCTTTGTCCAACCGTCAACAACTTTCCAATATGGGTGAGACAATACCACAGAATGCCGCAATGCTATTGGCCACCGTTAGAGTTTCGCTGTCAAGTGTTCTATTTCTATTTTTATTCGTCATCACACTCCGATCTCCATCTCTTTAAGTTTGTGTTAAGTTAAGTGTGTTTGTGAGAGACATTTGCTTCTTTGCTGTGTCGCCGAGTGCCTCGACAATCGAAGCAACTGTTGGGCTTTATTCCCTTCATTTCATCTTGTTAAAGTGACAAAATGATTACAATCTAGAGCCATGACGCAAGCGACCTCGGTTCGATACTCGGTTGCGAATCGTGATGGTTATTTTTTTAAGGGCCATTGAACCTCCGGACTTCAATCTTATACTCAACACTAATACACTGCACAACCTCACACACACATTTTATTTTTCAAAGCGAATTGATGTGTTGCTTTTTTTGCCCACGAACCAATGTTGCATTTTTTCTCAAAGTTACGATCCATTACGAGAAATTAAACAAAATCATGCAAAATTTGATTACAATGTTGCTTTTTTATTTTGGGTGTATGTATAGGAGATAATAACGAATATTGTGCAATGAACTTTCTACATTTTCGTAGAACTTCCGTAAAATCTTAAGAGGATCTATCGGAAAGTTTGTATCAAGTTGGCATTGTTTGAGAAACGTGTGCATTTTTTCTTCCGGAATGATTTCAGCACTTTTCAAAAAATTCTTAAAACAAGTAATGTTTAGAAAATTCTGAAAAAATGCCTATAAAAATGAAGAAAAGGTTGTCCATTGTTCTTTGTCTCGACTTTCGACTTTCAATATTCAAATATTCATTTGGTTAAAGTATTACATTCATTTTCATTTTTTTCATTTCCATTATGCAGCGTTTGGTGGGTCAATGAGAGCGCAAGTCAATCCAAAGCCGAGAGGCTGGAAGGGGTAATGGCGAACTGGTCTATGCGGACTACTTTAACGCCATGGGAGAGGATAAGGAATAGGTTGGGATTGTAGAGTTCTTGGAATGAGATGGCCGCGATGCTACAAAATGACCTGAAATGTTTAATGTATTTATGTTAAACTATGCAAGTTGTCTTCAAAAACATGTATGTTGTCAATCAAATTTCTGTATTATTTGATTTTTGTTTGATTTCTTATATACTGACTGACAGGACTGATGAAACTTCTCACTGTGTGCAGTCTTTGCATCCTTTCCTTACAAAAACTGCATGTAGGCCATGGTTGGGAAGGTCCTTTGTAGTTTTATCGATCCATTCCATCGTAATTCTCGGCTACCTTGACCGCGTCCGGGGCTGGCTGATTTGGTGCTTGAACTTCGTGACTACTCGGGGCCATAGTGATTGAACAACCACCAGTTAGTAAGATAAAAAAGGCTTTGACCAAAAATTTCGAATCACTGTAACCCAACCAAACTTAATCGGAACCTCTAAATCTAATAACTCTAGAACATTTATTGCCTTAAATTTCTACCCTACTCCTCACCTTGGGATCTGTAGCCATTACAAATCTTAAAATATTTCTATGAAACCTTGGCATATATTTTTATGAAACCTTGGCATAGACGATTCTGTTTCCTATCTAGCGGTTTTATCTTTAATTTGCTCCTCCGTTCCACTCATCAACTGTTTGGCTTGGGGGATTCATGTTCCTACTCAATCTGACTGCCTTGCAAGTAGGTAATACCAAAACAATGATCCTATGGTATTGTATATCATCAAACACAGCTTCTGATACAAATCACATGGAAAGATTCATTCTACTGCTTCAAATGGTGTTTCCCAAGCGAGTCCTCCTCGTCCTATCTCTAATATACATGCTTGTCATCGTCAGTTTGAAGTAACACTTTTCTGTGACCATGTGCCTCATTTTGAAATCAGATACATTCACCCAAATCAAAACATTCACCCCTTTCTAAAATGGTGCAACTACATTCGGATATTATACCATGAGCAAATCAGGTATTTTTATTTTTCAAAAAACAAATGGATAAGCAACAACATAAATTGCCTCGAAGATGAAAAGTGTACTTTTAGTCGTTTTCCCTAGATTGAAAGTAAGAAGTCTAAAAGTGAATTGCGGCCAGTATCACACCTGATGTTAGTGCCTTTATATAAACGTTCTACGACGAGGCAGTGAAAAAATGACTTGAATATGTGATACTTTCACTACTGGTCAAATTCTTGGTCTCACATGCATGTTATTACATCGACAATGAAATTGACCATGAGAGGCTTGCTCTGTCATCCGTGAAATATAAGACACTTTTTTATGTTGTTTGAGAAAACAATTTTGATCACCACGAGTCAGAGAAAGCACTTTGTTCTAAAGGTATTGCTAGTTCGAGAGTGAAAGGCTATAAACACTTAACTTTTTGACCATTCGCGAACCCAAGGCTCTTCGCTAATTTCCTCACGCTTCTGCTTTACATTACTTGTTTCGTTGGCTATAACTCAATAAAAGCCTCTGGCGATTCATTTTCATCAGTTTAACTACCTTTTTTTATAAAAAGTGGACAATTTTCAAAAGGAAATTGTTTTGCTGTTTTTTTCGCCTAAAAAATAATGGTTTAGGGTATTTTTTTGCCTTGCTCAGTCATTTATCACATCCAGACGAACTTACTTGACAGAATGTGACAGATGCATCACCAGTTTTTTAACGGTTTACTGAGTGGTCTGCTCTAAAATATTTCGTCGATCTCGACAACTGCAATAGCAAAATAAACCGGTCGAGCAAAGTGACGACCCGTCTTCTATAATTGGCCAACTCAAATTAATCACGCAAAAAAGTTCCATGCTACGAAATTGACAAATATAATCCACCGAAAACATAAATATTCTCTCTCAGTTATCGTGTAATCTTAATTTACATCTTAAAACACACACACTTCTCAACATTTCGACGTTCATCGGCTAGGACAACACGATACAATTCATCTCCATCACGTTCTGTCTTATCCAATTTTCGTAACTTAAGTAAGATGACACTTTACCAAAGAACAAGCACTCTACCTCCACCCTAGATCCTTTATTTTTTTCTCTTGCCACAGCTACACTGAAAACAGTTTCATCGTTTCCCACACTTGATACAGTAAAACCGGTTTGCATTGATAAAGCTCTGTTTTTCTATTGTTGGAATATGCGCATTTTTTATACAATGAATTGATCCTCAATATGAAATCTACAGCAGACTACTCAACAAAGTCTCATAAAAAGTACGAATCTGTTTTGCTGCAGAAAAAAATGTATCTTATTACATACACTCAATTTTACTTTCAGTGTTATCCTACCTGCTTATTTACATTCTCTTACATTCATTTCATATCATTTCCCCCCAGGTAGGGACTACCCTCCACCGAAACCCGCTTACACTGGAAGCACAAGACATTCAGAACATCCATCCAAACTGCTCCAGGGAAGAAGGTGTAGAGCAAAAAAAAAAACTCGCGAAAACGTTTCAAGTTGAGTGGAACACGCTGCTGCCACAGTTTGTATGGTAAGAGGTAGGTACCTCCGCAACACTTGGTTCACTCCGTAAGGTTAAAGTTGATTGACCGTCATACATATTTTGCACGCCGCCCCGCACTCAGCGCTCCAGCTGAGTTCCTCAGACTCACTTGCTGGTTTCGCACCAAGATTCTCCGCAGGAACCAGTCAGCTGCATATGGCGCGTTGCTTGGAGGAAGTTCTATCAACCCGCCAAGGTCCCGTCGTTGTGTTGTCGGTCGTCTTCCGTTTGTTTATTTTGATACCAGAAGAAGGCAGAGAACGAGAGTGAGTGCTTCTCCCATTCGCTCCCGTTGCGTGAATCCGTTCTTTTACTCAGGAGTTCCCCACCCAACCAGCCAAACTGCCACGGAACACGGGCAATGGGAAAGGCGGAAAGGAAATCAGGATAGAGGGAAAAAAAGTAAAAACATTCTTCATTGCTTCATTCTGACGTATTTCAGCCATGCAGATGATGGTGCACGTAGCCATGTAGGCATGCAAGGGTTGCTGAGGTTAGTCGAACAAATCAGGAAAAATGGATTTTCAGCGTTTACTACCTCTGTTTTGTTTGAGTTCTGAGCAATACGATTAATTCCATGTTCGAACTAGCAATTTTGCGTGATGAGTCCAAGAAAGTATAATTAAAATGTATTCAAATTTTGAAAGAACGCATCATTTCGCGTGATACATTGTACCCCGTATTACCCTAAATACAAGCTGGATGGGCTTCCATCCAGTAGAAAGGAAGGCTAAAATTATAAGTGCACAGTGAAGCGAAGCGGAAGATTCAAGGTAATAGCATTAAAGTAGAAAGGAAAAGCAATAATTCTACCACTGAGACTACTTGTGGTAATTGTTTAGTGTCAACACTAAAACTAGGCATTGAAAATAGTCGGGGGATAAACATATATGGAAGAAGGCATAGTTTTATGCTCATAACCTGTAGATTGAATGATGTGACATTACATAACACGACCAAAACTGGGATGTTTCTGATGCAGAATCATTGTCAAACCACAAGTGTATAAGGTTTGTCGTTTGTTATTACAGAAAATTATAGAAGCTCAAGAAAAACAAATAGGGGCTGATATCGTTTCTATTTAAAAAACGATAAAACAATTGATGATACATCAATAAAAACTTGTTCACAATTAGGAAAAGCCTCTTGTGAAATACTAGGTAAAATGATCTCATCTTATCATGCTAGTTGTTCTGTTCATCATAGGTCATCCAGTAGGGATGTTCCTTGGTGAAACGACAAACTGGCAGAATTGAGGAAACAAATTAGGCAATTGTTCAATCGAGCAAAAGCTATTTCATACTGGGACCAATACAAAAAGGCTCTGACTGAATACAACAGAGGAGTGATGCGTGCCAAACGAAAGGACTAGAGAAGGGTCTGTGAAGAGATCAATCTACGCTCAAACGGCTGCAAGGCTGCACAAAGTTCTTTCAAAAGTTCATTCAACTGGTCTTGGCAACCATGAAAAAGAAGATGGTAATTTTTCAATCGATTGTTCCAAAACTTTGGAAGTAATGATGACAACTCACTTCCCGGGGTCAAAATCTGTATTTGCTGAAGCACAGGCCTTAGATGAGTTAGGACGCTTATGGTTAGCAGATGCCTATCTTAAAGCTTGTAAAATCTTCACGCCATCTAGAGTTGAATGGGCGCTTTCAACCTTCAAATTCAGCTGGAAAAGATTAAATTTTCCCATCACTGTTCCAGCAGGGAAAAGATTTGCTTAATCCCTTGCCGACTGAATTATTCTGAACTGTTTCTCTGGGTCTTTGCCGATTGTTCCTGTTCATATTAACTTCTGTATTATTTGTAATATGGAATTTTAAAGCGCAGCTTGTTGGGCCTTCCCCGACCCCCTGTCTCGCCGGACGACAATCGTCCGCAGCACTGTTTAGAGACCCAGGCTGGCACGAGGACGATAATCAGCCGTTCCTAGCATGGAGAACAGAAGCTGTTTTGAGCCGCCAAATTCTTCATATCTTATCTTATCAAATGCTAAACTTATTGCAAAGCTCTTCTAAATGTAATCGCTTTCCCAAACGGAATAAGATTTGTAGGATGTGCAAGTAATGATGATACCGTCCGAATCTGGCCACTTTCACCGTGAAACCGTGTTTCCGGAACGCTGACAGGAGTGGCCACAATGGCAGAGTATTTTCAGAATGACCACCAATGGTCTTGTTTGATATGTCGCAAGTCATCTTTTGATGCTCGATACCAAGCAAGCCACTTTATAGGAGGAATCCGATTCCAGAAACGCTACCATGAGTTGCCAGAACGTACATTGCCGTGTACATCCAGAATAACCACCAATGGTCTTGTTTCTAAAAATCATGAAGTTTGAGGTGTCGCAAGCCATGCTTTGGTACCGGTCAAAATCTGGCCACTTTCCTGGTGAAACCCGGTTCCCGGAAGGTAACCAGCCACAATGGCTGAATATTTCCAGAATGACCACCAATGGTCTTGTTTTGCAAAATCATGAAGTTTGAGGTGTCGCAAGCCATGTTTTGGTACCGTTCAAAATCTGGCCACTTTCCCGGTGGAACCCGGTTCCCGGAAAGTAACCAGAAGTGGCCACAATGGCTGAATATTTCCAGAATGACCACCAATGGTCTTGTTTTGCATAATCATAAAGTTTGAGGTATCACAAGCCATGTTTTGGTACCGTTCAAAATCTGGCCTCTTTCCCGGTGGAACCCGGTTCCCGGAAGGCAACCAGGAGCTGCTACAATGGTTGAATGTTGCCAGAATAACCACCAATGGTCTTGTTTTGCAAAATCATGAAGTTCATCGAGCCATGTTTTGGTACCGTTTTGATCCTGGTCAGTGCTTTGGGAATGGTACTTACCCCACGGTTCCCCTGAATATATCCAGAACTACATTCAATTCCGGAATTTCCGATACTGACTCAAAAACTAGAACTAATTTGTGATCGTTTGCAAAAGGTTGCATCAAATTTGGTTAATATTTCGCAGAATGACAGGCAAATGGAAATCCAGATTTTTTCTAAAAGAGGGGTCAGGCATGTAGGTGTTAAAGACAATGGCAAAAAAATGTGGACGACCATATTAGGTCAACAAGCTTAATAGAGTCTCCCTTGAGCAAAAACCATTTTGCCTACCAATCAGGAAAATCTACAATAACGGCGCTAGTTAATAAAATCGAGAAATCGCTTCAAGCCAAACAAATAGTTTTGTTAACTTTTCTTGATATTGAAGGAGCATTCGACAATGCATCCTATCGCTCCGCTATGGAAGCAAGGGGCCTGAACAACTGTATTATCGACTGTATTATGGCGATGCTAAAAGACCGAGAAATTTCTGCTGACCTTGGAGGTGCGCAACAAACTATTAAATCGATGAAGGGCTGCCCTCAAGGAGGACTCCTATCGCCCTTATGGTGGTCCTTAGTAGTAGACGAACTCCTTAAAATACTAGCAGAACTCGGGTACGAGGTGACTGGCTTTGCTGACGCTTGGCTTTGCTGCTTCATTGTAGGCCGCCGGACTGCTCGAGTCGTCAGGAGCGCAGATTGGAGCTGAATGGCGCACCGTGCTTCGTGCGCATTCCACTGTCGGAGAACTCTTCGTCGGAGTATGGTAGATCCACCGTTGGAGAATACTCGAGTCGACTGTGTCGAGTGTGTGAGCTAAATGGCTCAAACTAAGAGGGTGGGAGCTAAATGGCTCAACTAATGAGAAGAAGCTAAATGGCTCGTGAAGAAGCCGACAGCAGCAAATCAGATTCCTCTAGATGTAATACCATAAGGTAGTCTGGGGAATCAGAATTCTCTACATTTACACAATCCAAGACCTTGACCACACTCCAGCACAGAAGTACTTTGCCGGGACTATTTATAAGGTGTGTGAGAGTAGTTCGCCTGCTCACGGTGAACTTCAAGCTCCCTTTAACGGCTAAACGAACTACGGAGGAAGTGCCACATGCCGCGAGGTTCGTCAGAAAGTCGAAAGCGGTTGTGACATAGGGTGCCTCCAGAGGCCTTGACCCCGGGCCAGGACCTGACTTTTTTCGATCGGTGGAAGGACCATACCACGCGAGGTTAGGCAGGTACCGCGAGTGGTCAGACAGAGACGGGAGGACCTTCCCTCAGACGTCCCGAACCCGGTTTGGATCCAGGATCATCTCGAACGAATCAGCGTCAGGTCGCAGGAGCTAACTACCAAAGACATATGTAGTTAGACATAGTGGGTGCCTAATGCACAATAATAATAGTAAGTAATACCGAAAGATGGTTCCGGGGAGACTATGGACTTCAGGATCGGGGTGGTTTTTTGGTGGGTCGATTAGTTGGTACCTTCATACACACACCCTGAATTCTTCAGGTGTCTGTTTGCAGATTTTCGATCCCGTCTACAAAAAAAGGCCTATAAATAATTGCAATCCTCAGTGTTGGGCTAGTCCATAAGTGTAATCAATGTTTTTTTTTTCTAATGTTCCGTGACGTCATTTGCAAAATTTCTATTTGGCAGCTTCTCATGCCATAAGCTTGCGCTTCGGAATAATCCAGAGACTGTTGACTTTTGAGCTATGCGATGAAGGGAAAGCTGAAACTATTTCGGCCACCGCTGGCTTCCAATTGACAAGAATTTGGAACTGCATGTTAGATAAATCCAATCAAACAAACTCTTTAGCTGGGACAGGACCGATTTTTAAGGATCCATGATTGATCGATCTTCTTTGGAGCTGTGGTATGGCCAATTAACACCTTTATTGATATTGTGCGACGATTCATTAGCCAGCAATACTAACGTCATATTTGCAACAGCTGAAATCGATTATCTGCTAGTTACTGGTAGCTGGTCATGCCAATGCATCTTCTGCACACATACGCGATATTCCTTGATGCATATGAGGCCTCCCTTATTAACATTTGAAGTCTGTGATAGGAAATTTTTTTCTGCAAAATGTAATTATAAGACATCACCTTATATTTCCGCTATTTTCAGTAGTTTAAAGTTGAAACCTAACCTTTTTCGTGACGGTCACAATCGTTTTTTTAATTGTACCTTAGTACAGAAACAAAGATAACACCTCCCCCCCCCCCCCCCCCCGCACAAACACACACAGCCCCATGCAAAGGGCTGGAATTGACGCTGAATTTAAAAAAAATTAACGGTAGATGCTCACCGAATAGTGGTCGAGAAAGCGGATATGGTATCCAAACAGAAGCAAAACGGGAAGCGTTATTGTGCGTTCGGCGTGAAGAACGCATTCAACAGCGCCAGCTGGGAGGACATAACCGGAGCCCAACTATCTGTGCAGGATTCTGAGAAGCTACTTCTGGAACCGGATTCTGGTTTACGATACTGACAAAAGTCAATCAGCATCAGGTGTGATACAAGGTTCCATTCTCGATCCAACGCTTTGAAACAGCTCGTTGTTTTTGAATGCCTTAGATTTGAGGCATCCCGTAAGGAGATGCCTGCCTTAGAACAAAACAAAAATCAAAAAGAACTATTCTGGCACTCAAAAACTCCACTGATGTCAATTCATTAGTTTCGTTGTCAGTGTCATTTTTTGAGAGAAGAATTACCATGAAAAACAAGGAAAATTTAAATTAAAACTTCACTGGATTACTTCTTCAAAAATTTAAAAAAAAAACAATTTTCAAACTATCAGTAGTAAACGCGAGCAATTTCCTTTAAATTCCACTATAGAGAGCTTATCTTTTAACAGATAGGCCAATATAGTCTGCGACTTACAGACTTCTTCATTGTCGAGTACTCGACTGGAAAAGAACATCGCAGTAGATCATGTATGTGACCTACTGCGATGTCGTGATTTCATCGAATGGGACAGTTACACGTTCCAGGTGTTCAGGTGAATCGGAGATGGCTGTTTGCAATTGTTCCCGATTTATTCTCTGTATTCTGTAGAGATGCACATTTAATTTATTCAAGTTTTGGCACCGATTTAAATCAACAGTAAGAATGCTGTTGGGGCTACTCACAAGTGTGGGTGGTTTATTTCAGCAGAATACAAAAATATGTTAAAACGTCGAGTTTGAGCACCAATTTAAACCAATAGCAGGGATGCCGATGGGGCCAATAACAAGTGTGGGTGGTTCATTTCAATAGAATACAAGAATACGTTGAAAATATCGAGTTTGAGGACCGATTTTAACCAACAGTAGGGATGCTGTTGGGGCCACTCACAAGTCCGGGTGGTTCATTACAGCAGAATACAAAAGTATGTTGGAACATCGAGTTTGAGGACCGATTTAATCCAACAGGACGGATCCCGTAGGTCCACCTACAAATGTGGGTGGGTAATAGAAAAAGACCTTATGCTACACAGTAGAAACAAATCTACACTTGACCTGTGAAAGCATGAGGTAGGCACTTGTAAGGACCAGAGGTATGTTGCGGGGACGCACGCATCATCCCAGTTGTCGTCTCACCATTTCGCATCCCAAAGCTTAGAAATCAACAAGCAACGGGACACAAATCTACTAAAAAAGACCAATGGCTTTTAAACTAAGTACGTAGACGACAACAAAGACGACACAGCGGATCACCCGATACTACAGAAAAGAAGACGGTTTCCGCCCCAAATCGTAATCGGAGTTGGCAGCACCCTCTCAGATTACAACGAAACTTTCTGGGTGTGTAGACCATGACTAGATAAGCCACTTTAAATACTTAGTTTCTTCATTTTATTTCTAGACTGTCTAGACTAAACTTTTTTTATCGATTTTTTTCAAATGTGTTTAATACAAAAATGACTACTCCTACAAAAAAGTGTTGTATGGGTGATTATCACAAAATAAATAAAGTTTTAAGAAAAAATATTGAAAAAAAGCCAAAATGAGCGCTACACTGAAAAAAATCATTTAAAAAAATCAAAGTCGATTTAAAAAAAAACACTTTTGATTTCGAAGAAATTTTGTCTCAAGATAGGTAATTATGTTCGCTACCAACCGTTCATACATCACAAGATGGGCACTTTTAAGGAAACAAACTTCTTCGAACAAAAACTTTTTCATGTCCCATTGATTTTTTTTTCAGTGTATTTTGTTATCAAAAACTAAACCAGTGAAGGTTATACGACATCTCAAAATGCAATGAAACTTAATTTGTGATGTGAGACGTAGCAGCACTCAAGAAGTACGACTCAATATACAATATAAGAAAACGCATTTCATACGTGCTACTGTAATTTCTACCAAAACGTTTCTACCCCTTTTCTTACCTAATACTAGGTAAGGCTATTTAGTAGAATCGAACTACCAAATCGAAAGAAACGAATCAAGAGTTGTACCTAAACCAAATATAAACTAAACAAGAAAGTGAATCAGTGACATTCAACGTGTTACTTCTCTTTGCGAAAGGTTATTGAAAGCAGCTCTGAAAAGTGTCATAATGGACCAATCGTATAAATCAAAAATCAACAGATTCAAGTGCTGTGCAAAAATAAACAATCCAAAGTGCAACCGTCATAACCTGCGTACCATGTCATCAAGGATAATAGACAAAATTCATTCCATGGGATATACCCATGAAATCGACGAATCGATGAGTATTTGTGAGTCATGTCGAGGATTGATAAGTCACAATAGAGGTACGAATACGAAAAAAAGCCGATCGGATGGAAACGACGAAACTATGCAACTATCAATCAATCAATCATGATCAGCAACATCATGATGATCCAGAACCGTCAACGAGTAGTCAACAAATCGAACAAGATTTAAGTAAGTTATGCTGCAACATGTTAATTTATTTTATTAACTTTCCACTGCATTCATTATTAAAATTTTATCCTTTTTTATCTAACAGATATGGTACCATAAATTCCATCATTGGAGTCAATCCCGTCAACAGATCTACTACAGGGTCCATATAATGTTGAAAAGTTTAATACCATTGCTGGAACATTGAGTTTATCGCCAATCTCATTCAGAAACATGAGAAGTATGGACTGGTTTAGTTTTTGATAACAAAATACACTGAAAAAAAAATCAATGGGACATGAAAATGTTTTTTGTCAGAAAAACGTTGTTTCCCTAAAAGTGCCCATCTTGTGATGTATGAACGGTTGGTAGGGAACATATTTACCTATCTTGAGACAAAATTTCATCGAAATCAAATATGGTGTTTTATTTTAAAATCGACTTTGAATTTTTTTAAATGATTTTTTTCAGTTTAGGGCTCATTTTGATTTTTATCAATATTTTTTTGTGATAATTAACCATACAACACTTTTTTGTAGGAATAGTCATATTTTTATTAAACACATTTGAAAAAAATCGATAAAAAAAAAGTTTAGCCCTTTTGAAATGAAGAAACTAAGTATGCAATGTGGCTTATCTAGACATACCCAGAAAGTTTCGTTGTAATCTGAGAAGGTGCTGCCAACATTTGTTCGAGTTGGCGCGAAAACCGTCAGTACGAACAACTTTTAAAGTATTTAGAAAACCGAGATATGCTTTGTTCAGTTTTTCACATACATTCAATTTTTAGATTAACTTAAGAGTCAGTTTCTTTGGTACATTATGTTTAACGCATTTCTTGAGTAGTTACCCTCTTGAACACCTTGGAGTGGTTTTCAACTCATTTTAGTAAGTTATCTAGAGCAAAAAGTTGTAAACTTGAGCAAAATCTAGCTCTCTAACCCTCGTTCTCTATGCCTTCAAGATGATACCATAAGTAATTCGAAAAAAGCCACACATTTGCAAAATTAATTATTATAAAACAATTTCTCAAAAGAACCTACATTAAGGGTCTCGAAAACATCTCTCCAAAACCACCTGCCACCTGAATCTTCACCGATGAATTGACTTGAACGGATAATTGCCCCCTCAATTTGCCGGTGCACAATAGAGCTCAACTTCTCACTGCAATAACATTGACTTTGGATTTCTTCAAACTCAAACACCTTTTCTTCTTTTTCGATCCCAGTTGATGTGTCGGCATGGGTACTTACCTACAATAAAATAGGAATAAAAACTGAAGAACCATTTAGTGAATAACCCACTACCCAGCAGCATGAGAATTAATTAAAGCGCGGAAATTGAACAAGATTGTTATTATTATTATTATGATGGTTGCTATAAAAACCGCACTCCACAACACTATTGCATGATCTGGCTCAGGGCTTCAGTCAGCAACAGCGAACTCCACGAACGGATATGCCCGTTGTAAAGACGAGAAGGCGGAAGGCGACGAAAATTAATAGACTTGTTCCATCTCTTTCAACGAAGAAGAACAACCAGTCAGAAGACAATGAGACTCGAAGTCGCTGGACAAGGCGAGTGATGGCCATAAATCAATTCATTTTTAGTAACTGCTTTGGGAGATTTTTGCGCCCTTGCTAAGGATATTCTGATTGAAATGTGACTTGGGACAAAGTAGCAAGAAGTATGCAAATCTACGGCTAGCAGAGTTCCGCAGGGTTGTTAAATCACTGCTCAATTGGGATGCGGGATTGATTCAGATTCGAGGCAATATAATCATGATCACTGCCCGTTGCTGCTAGATAGAAGAGAGTTGAACGGCCAAAAAAAAATCGAAAGATGCTACAAGCGAAAACCGTTCTATTCTTGTTGTTTGCTTCGTCTTCTTATTTTAACAACTCCACACCTCTCCTTTCCATGGTGTCGATCTTTGGACGGGAGCATTGGTTGCCAACTACATCATCTCCATCCGATTCGATTGGGGTGGTTGGAAGGGAAAATTACCATACCACAAAGCAAACAGCACAGCTGAAGAAGTGCAGAGCAAAAAATCTATTCAAGAATCAACGAGATTCCACCGCGCGCCATCCATTCGCCTGTACCTCCTGGCTGAGGTGTACCGTTAGATTTCAACATGAAACCGCAGCGAAAGCAACCTGGGCTCCTCCTCCCCGAGCATGCAATCAAAACGTACTACTTCTACACGGAGAGATGGCTCCAATCCCAGAAGTAACAGAAACTGATTTGCTAATATGCATCTTGAAATTCTCCACCAGGACGGACGGACGGGCAGGTGATCGGGGAGAAAGATTTGAAGAACTCTCGTTCAAACTCCAGGTACCGGTGCGGGATATAATAAATAGATAGACGAGCCACATATTCCAACACCGACCGTCCGTAGAATGGATAATTATATAATGGTCTTAAATTTGATTTGCTCTGGGCGATTGATGGTGCAAGCTCTTGAAGAGATCTTGTAGCTACAAGGCGAAGGGTATAATGAGGGATATCTTCCCATTTTCAAATGGTAGAGCGGTTGGCGATGATCGCAGTCGTAGTCATCATCGTCTGTCGACGACGCACAAACCTGGCGACTGTGATAAGTGAAATGATGGGGCAAACAATTACTACCATTAGAACTCGAGGGAATGGACGTTTTAAGCGTTAATTCGATTGCAGCCTGCCTGCAGCTGCTGGCTGCTACATTGTTGCTGGTCGAATGATTCTGATGCGGGGAGATTGGTTGGATGTTGTTTCTGGATTTTTTTTTGTACCAGAAGCTTTTCGGAAAACTGGATGCGATTGAGGAGTTTCTGAAGTAACTCCTTCTGATAAACGTTAAGGTTGATAGCATCCATATGTAATTGCAATTAAGGTTATTATGGAATTGCCTATCGAAGTTATCTTGCTGCAACTTCATACAAAAATTTTTAGAAATAAAAGAAACGATCAATTTTAAATTAAATGTCTTACAAAAATATACACTGAAAATTTATTTTCGTAAAGTAGCGTTCACGCGTTCTGTACAATGTACGAAATTAATTTCACGAAGACCAGCCAATCACTGTTTCTCTTTTATCGTATTCATACATAATGGTGTTGCTGCTGTGATGGGCGAGAATAATTTACCTATTCCAAAAGAAAAATTAAAGCGCTGTCGAGAGTTATAAGTTCATGCTCATTAATCAAATGTCTTCTTACGAGTCAGCATGGCCTAGTGAGATCAACCATGGATTGAGTATTAGCACCTCTCAAAAATTCAGGATCAAACCCCATGTCAGAAACATTAAAAAAGACGCTGGACCACCACTCCACGTGGTTGCGCCTTTCTTTTGGTCAATAACATTTTGAGTCGATAAAGTAGATCTCTCATCATTCAGGCAACCATCAAAGAGACGTTTCTTTTAATTTTTGTTACAAAACGTGTATAGCTCTTTGTATTGTTTCCGTACAATGCACGCATGTTATTTCTGTGTCAACAAATGCTTCGTGCTTTTACTAATTACGAATGTATCTTCATAAAAAGTACAAATCAGTTTCGTTCCAGAAAACAACGAATGGATTTCCCATGCAATGGTCAAAATACAGTTTTTAAAATTTTGAGTATTTACACCAAAAATTGTGAATTTTATGAAAAACTGCCATTTTTTGCCCAAAAAGTGAAATGTGATACGAATTAGGTCGATAAATTGTTCCTTTCTGGTGTTATTGCCGAAAACAAACCGTGTAAAAAAACCTTAGTGTAATTACCTTCGATTTCGTAATATAAACTAAAATTAACTTTCAGTGTACAATCCTTAAACATCACCTCTACTTTTCCAACAATCATATTAAAAAATCTGCCTATGTGCATTTTTAAGTGTTTCTAATTACGCATAAATTTTATCTTTCGGTTGTTCAGGAGCCTCATTTGATGTATTGTGGCAAATTGTTCTATTGCCATGGATGGATTCATTTTGTTAAATTCTGGTGTAATATGTTATTTTAACAATTTTTTGCGGTGTTGACTCAATTCAGTATCGGATTTATTTCTTCCAAATTCGAAGAGTTTATGAATAAGTAAAAATATATTTCTAGAGTCGGAGGGCAAACAATAATTTTATTCATGGTTTTTTCCAACGTCAACATTTCCATGCAAACAATGTCCATACTAGTTTTGTCTACCAGTTGGTGTACCTAAATAGTGTATGTCTGTTGTACGTACACGGAAGAAACAAAGTTCCCAAAATTAAGTTCATTTCACCCAACTCTGGAGTTCCGTAAGGGAAGACAAATTTGAGTAACTTTACCCAAAGTTTATGGTGGGTAAATTTAACCTAATGCAATAAAACTTGTAAAAACCAAAAATTGAGCACCTTTCCACACGCTTAGTAGGCAAACGTTATAAAACATTTAAAATAAAGCGCCTTTCCCGTGATGATACATGGAGAAAAATCCGTGAACTGCAGTCATGAATTTGAGAAAAAGCAAAAATACAACGTGAACTGAATCACGTAATCGGGAACTATTTCACGTTTTTGGGTAAAAATCATGAAAACGTGAACTAGTTCACGGTCCGTTTTCATTTTCGTGAAAGCTTTTGTTTCTGTGTAGAATAAAAACATAAATTTTCTTGATAATATTATTGATATTGTTTATTTCTTAATTTCCACGATTCTTAACAATAACGGCTAGTTTATTATCGTAACTTATTTATAATATTTCGGTATTTAAATCTTTTATACGTCAAATAATGAAAGTATGCAAACGACTTCCATTTTTACTGAAAAATGATTTGTCAGTTAAGTATTTACCCAATCTTTACGTAATGTGCTGAATCAAATTTACCCATCTCTCCAGTATAACATCAGTTACTCAATTTTGCGTTTAGGCAGCAGCATTTCAAGATGAACCGTTCTGACTTTGAGGTCTAGATTGTTTACTATTTTGTTTTAAAATCTTCAAAAGAATTCGAATTTTTAGTAAATTTACAACTCTTTTTGGAAATTCCTGACCATTCAGGAGCTACTGTAGGGAAAACACTCAACTTGTTTGCATTTATAAGAAGATAACATTCAGTTGATTTCAGTCCAAATCAACTCACAAGTGTCATTTAAAATACATTCAAAATACACTATCACGATGGGTAACCCACCCAACAGCATCCTTGATGTAGGTTTAAATCAGTTTTTAAAATCTTTTCGTCATAGTAAAAACCACTTTCATAACTCATGACAGACCCTAATGGCATCCTTACCGTTGGTTTGAATAGGTTCAATGCACCTATTAAGCACAGTTAAAATTCTTGTTTTCCCAATAAAGTAAACCATCATCGCACTTTGTGAGTAATCCCAACGGTAACCATACCGTTGGTTTTAATCAATACCAATATTTGAATATACATTTGTACATCGCTTCAAGACCAACTATTTAGAATAAGAATAATCCGAAACAATAGATGAGCAAGAAATCACAGTGTCGTTTACCAAAACGAACCCTGCTGACAAACCAACACTTTCATCCAATATCCCAGTGATTTTTCATGGAAAAGCAGAGGATTCCTCGACTTCCAACAGAGCGAGTGTCACGTCCGGGATCACCAGTTTTGGCACATTGAGGATGTATGTTAGTCTCAAGCATCATCTTTTGACCTCTGTGTAATTACAGCTGATCTGGAATTACAAATAAGCAGCTTCGGACAGTTAATCATGCTTATTCCCATGCTCACATTTAAGAAGTGAAGACCACATGAAAAGAGGATGCAATAACATTTCTGCGGATTTTGTTTGTGTATTTTTTTTTTTGTGTATAAAAAAAAGTCAGCCACCGAGTTATAAGCCAGGAACATTCATAACGCTCATCCTAAACTGCTTTTGATGGGCTAAGGTGTGGTCCAGTTAGAATTGGAACATAGACTATTGCGCATATTTCAGATATACATTAACATAATAGTATTCTATTTTAACTCAAATGTTCAACTTTATGTGAACTTTAGAGGGAAAATACAAAAAAAAAATAATCATCTCGATTTCGAAGAAATTTGCGGACTTTTCCCGGAATACGGTTCATCAACCGGCGCACATTATTCTCATCCATCGTTTTGGCAATCTTATTCCACTTGGTTCTCAATTCATTGATTCTTTTGACAACACTCCTATTCACCTTCAGCAAAATCTCTCTATCGGTCTGAGCTGGGGACAGTTTGGTGGGTTGAGTTCTTTCAGTATAAACTGAATACCGTTGATTTCATACCACTGTAGCACTGTTGTACTGTAATGACAACTTCCAAGATCTGCCCAAAACATGACAAGTTCATTGTGGGATCTGATGAATGGCCATATTCGCTTCGTTCTTTACAGCTCTGAATTATATGGCTTATCAGTGATGAAAATCTTGGTCTTCCTACCGCGGCTACAGATGCCTTGCCAAATCATTTGTTTCGGTGCAAATTTATCTGCAAACACAAACTTGAATTTGGCAGGAACATCTCCCGAGCCGTAGCCAAATAAAATGTTTGTCCCGGTAGCTGTTTGAAATCGACCTTTATATAGGTTTCATCATTCATGAGGAGACAGCCATTGAATTTTGGCACGGATTTTGCTTTTGATCCCTGTTTGGTTGTCTACAGGCACGGTATGATTTAAAGCCTTCCCGGAGACGAATCCGTTGCAAGGTACTGCGTGGCGCGAAACTTTTTGGCCAAATCGCGGTATGAGATGTTGGGGTTTGCCTTAATGTTCTTGATAACTTTGTTCGGCAGTTGACGGTTGACAGTACCCGACCGACGCTTGCTTTCAGGCTTGCGATCCGTCGACAAAGTTTCTCTGTACTTTTTCAAAACACGCCACACGGTGTTTCGGGAAATTTGTTGAAAATCGCTTTAAGTAACTTCAATGAGACTCAATTGAGTCACAATCGAGTTGACAGTGTTGTATTACTTGGAAATTGCACCAACTGAGTTAGGGAGAATGTTATTTTTTTCTGTCGTTCTGTTTGTTATCATAATCGTACTTGGGAAGCAATTCTACTTTGTGATTGTGCTTTTGATCCACGACAGTGAGGCTCGCGTTCCGACATGCTGATGACCCGCATGTAAGTGTCCGGATATTTTGCATCTCTGAACCCCAGTTCGAACATCTCAAATCCTTGTCACATGTTACACGGAAATATTAAATAGCCTTAAGTTTGCTTATTTTCACTCAAACTTGAGATATATTGTAATAATCCAATTTTAGATAAATTGTCTTTTCCTACTTCCAGGTAAGTGATTTTAACCTAAAAGTAGACGAATTTCAAGCCAACTCGTCTTCGTGGTTGGCAGCACCCTCTCAGATTCCAATGAAACTTTGTGGGTTTATAGACTATGTCTTTTCAAGCAACTTTGTATATTTTGGTTTTATTCAAAATTTATCTAGACTACCATTTGGCAAGCGCTTAAGTTTCGCGACCGATTTTTTTAAAATCAACATAACTCAAAAAGGACAAGACTAACAAAAAAAAGGTGACTTTTAGAAAATTGTCGGAACTTTTTGGAAAAAAATTGTAGCAAAATTAGGCTATCTTAGAATTGGACGAAATGTTTATTAATAAAGACAATATAATTGTCTAAAAGTTCATTATATAGTGCAAGATCGGCACTTTTAAGTTTGTTTAACAACTTTTTCATATCCTATTTTAACGAGTATCGCGCCAACTCGTCTTCTAATTTGGTCCTAAAAACCTCACAGAAGTCAATAAAATTTAATTATAATAACAATTTGGATTTTCTAAGGGTCTTTGTATGTTTGAAAAATTAAGACTAAAAGAGAAGTTCGATTCGCCCACTACAACAATAAGTGACCAATTAAAAGTTTGATCAATACTTCCCAAGTCATGGTCAGTGAATGCATCACATCACCCAGTCAAACAAATGAAAAGTCTTGTGAGAGCTCAGAGTATTATTTGTACTGCTGAATCACGAAATGGTCATGGATGAAGTGATGGCGATAGGCAAAAAGTTTTACAATTCTTCGACAACGATGATATCAGTAAGGCTATGCCAGGCATTCAAAAAACAAAACAAAAGTTAATATGGATATTAAAACCGGTGGTTTGTTTTGTTCAAAGGAGTACTATTACTATACTTAAAGAAGGACGGTCCTCACCACATCTTATCGACGAACGTCGGATTTCTTATAGACAGCTTACTCATGGGAGCAACGACAACATAATGCCATGGCACAGCTACACGGATTGAAATTGAAATTCGACACTGATTAGGTGAGTTTGTTCCTATATATTTATTCTTATTAGAGTTGTGTACATTTCTTCTGATAATTTGATAATTTTCCATTTATCTCCATCATATATGAAAGCTGTATTTTTTGCGATTGCTTCGTTCTAAGATGATGGACTAATACAAAAGAAATACACTAGGTTTATTAGATTTGCTGTTACATTTTTTAATGTTGTAGTTCCTAAAGATAAGGGCATGGTTAAAAAAAAATTTATTCAGAAAAATTGCATGACTTCTGGGTACTTTTTTTTTATTCAAATTAGCTTTGAAACAATCCCAAAACCATTCAAGAAACGCATTTCATATTGCAAAAAGTCAACGGAATTTGAAAACTTTCAGGAAGTTTGCAACTTTTTATAAATCCTGGGAATTTTAAAGCACTTGTTACTGCTTAGAAGTATCGTTGTATGACTTCATACAGTGGGTGTGAATTCTTGAAAGTCAGTAGCTCTTCCGCAAGAACATTGAGAAGGACAAAGCGTGGTTGGAATCCCTGTTCAGGATGTCGATCGCATTTTGTTCAGCTTGAGCGGATCATTCACAATACTCTGAGGAACTATTTTCAAGCAACTAAAAGACATCTTATTCGTAACTCTAGATGTATTATGCTAAGACAACCATAACCTGATAAAACAGATAGAAATCCTGTGAGATATAGCTTGACAATTAATGATAAAAATCCTTTTTTTATAAATTTCTGCGTTATCAAATGCAAATAAAGGGAATGCTGGCTTAAAATTAAACGAGGGTCAATTTTAAGCGCCTGTTAACTACTCATTATTTTTATCAGTGTAAATTAATTACACAGAAAACCACAAAGATGGAGCTCCATTTTCAATGAACAAGTACAGGGAGGATAAGGATGATTATTTTAACAATCGTTGTTAAAAGATGTGCTTTCCTCTGCACCGCCACAATTGCCAAGGGAAATATAGTGATAGTGAGAGTTAGGGTTATTTTCAGGTCATGGATTCACTGTGGTAAGTAATACTATCAATCAAACAGCAGTTGACTGCTTGGTATTTAAAATAACAATAACAAAATAACTCTACCTCAATATGGTAGCAGCCATCCTCAATGTCCAAATATTAATGATGTCATAAATTCAGGAACTATAATACTGGTGCTTATCAAGACTCAAGGTCAAGGTCAACTATAATGAAAGAGATAATAGAATAGGTACCAATTCATACCAACAGTGGTAATGCTGTTAAGTTTAAAAACAATGTACAAAGAATCACCAATTCTTCAAACAGCCAACAATTGAGAATGAGTTTCAATTATTTTACCCAATCGTAGCTTAAGAGATAAGGGTTAAGGTTATGGCAATTCTAAATTCCTGAATAAATTTAAACGTAATAATAACAATTCTACATCAATATTTGGTTTGCTGCAGGCATTATATTTTATCTAGGACCGAGGATTATGATAAGAATTATTGCTAGCGGAGAGCGACCCCGGCGTATTCGTTAACATCTATGCGCCAAGTTCGAATCTTTCCTCCGGACAAGTTACGAAAATTCTCAAAAGATATTTGATTTGGTCAAGAGAAAATTGAAAATCAGTACTTCCAATTAGAATGTGTTGGCCAAATATGTAACAAAAAATCCAATTTTCTTTAAAAATACTCAAGTATACTTCAAATTGTTTGTGTGTTGCTTCAAATCAAATCTGACGAAAATTCAAATTAGACTACTGAAAGCCTTCCAAATCTTCAACTAAACACACGATTGTAACTAACTCTCACAACTCCATTGAAGAGATTGATAGCATTTCACAACCGTTAGCCATCAAATACTCTGACTACACACGCTGCATACATCCCCGATCAAATAACTACACGGTAACGTATCGCACTTAACCGTTCCTAGAAATCACTTGCAAAGCCAATTTCTGCCCCTGAGAATCCATTGAACTAAAACTGAACACGACACATCGTTCTGGATTCATACCAATATCGGATTGGCGCACCCGATCCGGTTATCTTATCACCACCGCAGCAGTTTCTGCGCCCTTTGATAATTCACTTCAGGTGGTTGAGTTGCCACTTCAAAGTGATTGAAATTTGAAATGCCTTCTCGTGTATCTCTGCCACTGACAGTAGGTGCTGGTTTGAACAATTATTTTTGTTGTGCACATCCAGCTTAACCCACCCGCAACGATAGCTCTGCATTAGCTGCCGGAAAGCTCCGGCATTAATCTGTTCTTACGAACACGGTGAAATTATGATTTACTGCTGCCGGATTACGGTGGATCACGTGCCAACGATTTACTAGATTGTGTGAAAGCTTTCCACGCAGGGTAGGAAATATCTAGGAACTAATTCCTCCCAAACTTGTGTCGCAGTCCGTACCGGTCGTTGACTTTTGAGACACTTTATTCGGGTCCAATGTGGGACTGTATAAATACTGACCGCGTCGAACGTTTCTTGTGCGTGTGCTTTCCTTCTTTGGTGGTCGGTGCGGTGGAAAATTGCCACAAGTGTGAGTCAAATAAATATCGATTAGTTGGAGAACACAGGAGGCCTAAATTTTCTTTTCAGTTCGTTTTTTGTTTCGATCCAGTTGTTCTGGGCCAATGACACTGGGCCACTGGTGTTGACTTTCCACTTTGGTTATTGTAATTTGTGAAAACCAGTTTCCACCCGTCGTCGAGCAACGCGCAATCGGAATCCCGTTTTGTTTTGTAGGTTTTGTACGATTCAAGAAGCTTTATTAGAATTCTCCTCGCGCCACCGCCGGGGGAGATAATTCCAATTGGATTACTCGGTATAGAATAGGACGACGACGACGACAAGGCGATGACAGCATGCTGTTTTGACCCGGTAAAGTCATTGACATTGGAACTTACCATCGCCCATCATGTGGCAACGACATAATTCAAACGACAACCTGTCGCCTGCTATGATGATGACGAACGAACGAAGGCGAAGATGATGAGTGCGTGAGCTTTCGTGGTAGGTGGGTGGGTGGGTCCCGCAGTTCTGTCAGTCAGCTAACAGTGGGTGCTTTCCGAGGGAAAACGTTGTTGTTGAAATAGTGATAACACGATGGCAACATCGGACGGAAAGAACAGATCGGCGTTCTTTGAACTTGTTGCCTGTTTGAAAGTGCATGCGTTTTAGCTGGTAATGTTTACCATCACACCATGAAACACGCGCAAGATGCCAATTGAGAGTAGCAGAAGTTTCACGCTGAATGAGACTATTTCAAAGGTCGTCGCCTGAAGATTAAACATTGATATTTGAGGGTAACTGTTTTTGTAAACGATGACTACGATATTACAGGAATTGTTCTGCAGGAATTAACTTCGCATCAGGGCATGACTAGTACCGCGCTAATGATGTGTTGAGTAGACGGCTCGAATTAATCAATAGCGAAAAATGTATGTTCCATGAGTTTATATCCAATTCGGTTCTATTCACAAAATGTTGTGACACTATTCAACCTGTGGGTATTAGTGATCCGTTATCAGCCCATCTGTACGCATTCGAGTAAGCAATTGATTGCTTTATGTTTGTCATACAGTCTGATGTTGGTACTAATAATTATACCAACTAATTACTGGATATAGGTATCTATTGTCAATATATCATTGTTTGACGTATTCTACATAAATGCGAGAAATATTCGATTGGAGTTTTGAGTTTGGAGAATTTGCACCGAAAATAAATAAATAATTGAATTTATATATTATATCTAACGAATTTGTTATATAAACTTACAGATTTAGTTTTCCGTTCCTATCTGGCTGCAGAACATGTGTGCGCAGAGTCGCCTAACCAAAACACACTCGTGTGTTCTATAGAAATCGTAGATTTAAGTAACAAATTCGTTAGATATAATATATACTGCTTACCTATAGATTTAGCTAGTATTTAAGGTAGATTTAAGAGCTTCACCACAACTTAGAATATTAAATAAATGCGCAACTAGGATAACAAATTGATCGAACTGTTAGAAGATGGATACGTTGACTTCTGGCTATCCACTTACACACCCGTTCGCTCGACGTCAAAGAAGAACCGCCACGAGAGCTGTCAATCACCCGTTGACGTTTGCGTTCCGCTGATTCCGGTGGTATCGGACCTAGTGCCCAGTGGTTTTAACAAAGAATATTCAAGCAATTTTTTTGGGTAAAATTTTCCACCTTGTTGACGATAAGAGGGCTTATCTCATGCTATTAACATACATGTGAGACCAAGAATTTGACCAGCAGTGAAAATATCACATATTCTAGTCATTTTTTGACCGCCACGTCGTAGAACGTTTCTATAAAGGCACTAACATCAGGTGTGATACTGGCGCAAATCACTCTTAGACTTCTTACCTTCAATCTTAGGGAAACGACTTACAGAACACTTTTCATTTTCGTGGCAAATTATTGTTATTATTTATCCATTTGTTTTATGGAATGAATAACCAAAATATCTGGTTTGCTAATGGTATAATAAGTCAATGTAATTGCAAAATCTTCAAAAAAGGGAATGTTTTGATCGGGGTAGTTATCTGATTGCTCAAAGTGAGGCACATAGTCACATAAAAGTGTTACTTATGATAGACGATGACAGGCAGATATATTCGAAATAGGACGCGGTAGGCTCGCTTAGGAAACACCATTTGAAGCAGTAGAATAAACTTTTCCATGTGGTTTATAGCAGTAACAGTGTTTGGTGAGTCATATACAATATCCTAGGGTTATTGTTTTCTAGTTACCTCCTTGTTTGCAAAGTTCAAAGAGTTTAAACACGGCTTAACAACCCGTCCGCTCTTTTCAAAGTTTCAAATTAGTTCTTTTTCGACATATTTTGAATTAGGGATAACAATTAGACCCCAGCTGTCGAGTGGCTGTAATGTAGAGTTCAAACATTTTTTTTATTTTGGTTAGTTTAGGACTTTTTAGTCCAAGAAACGAAATGTCGTTATGAGAATATCACCAATAATCTCACTAAAATCGTTTGCTTCTCATTTATATGTTACTCATTTTCCTGTGGTTTTGCAACCATCATTATACCTGATGGAATTCAAGCCCCGCACGCGGCTTAGGCATCACCGTGATCATTCCAGGCTACATGAGTTGAATGCTGCCCAAGTCAAACTCCACAAATCAGGAAGTATCATGGAAACCGCAAACCGTATGTAATGGGAAAGAACATGGTATGTATGTTTAAATAGACCTGTGCAGCCTGGATAATCGGGAAACTAAGTTAAATAATATATTCCAATTGCTGTCAAATGAACGCAATTGGCATAAAACAATCAGACTGACTGACCCTTATAACATAATTTTAAATGGAAGCTTATTACATACTTATTCAAACTTTTAGGAGTATTATTAGAAGATACCGCAGTGCTGTAGGAAGTCAACATAAACACACCATTGCAAATGAGGGTTGTCTAGAAATATCATTCCCTGTATGAATAATAAATATTATGCATACTTTTGTTGCAGTACTTCTTGGGGTTGACTTAAGTACTACTAGTTGTCAACATAGACTACATAAAAGGCCTAAATGTAGTCCCTAAGAATTGTTGTTTGGTAATTTACATGTATTTTTAAATCTAGCTACTACTGCATACGGCATGGAGATGATTTCAGCACTGAGGGCTTTATTTTAGATATTAATTGGAGCTTCCATTTTACGACCGCATAAAAAAAAAATCATGGCAGGAAAATTTATGCTGAAATTTTGAAAAATAATAAGTTCCAATACTAAATACTTCAACTAATGCACAAGCGGCCAACATTGGCTACCCAAGCAGGAGCAAAAAGCTTGATAACTGGCCTTGGTAGTTAAGACTGGTCCTAAGTATTTAAGAGCTCAGATTAAGAGGTAAAATACCTGAGAATAATACCATAATAATGTTCCCACAATGTTATGCGAATACCAAATTGAGGTAAGACAATGCCAAAAAAGTATCTCTCAGATATTCCTAGGTATCCCAAAAAAACAAATTTTGTTATTCGAGTAGATATTTTTCTTGCAATTCTTAGGTATTTCTGTTGAGGTACTTTACCTCTTAATCTGAGCTCTTTAATACCAAGGCCAGTTATCAAGATCAAAATTAGGTATTCATAGGTATTGGCCGTAGTACCCGAGCAGGAGACAGCACCATATGAATACAAAACATTAAAAGGGTGAGAACGTGACATGGACCCCTATTAGGGGTGCTTAGCGGATCCTGTTCAGGATCATGAGGAAATCAACAGAAATTTCACGCGTTTTGTTGAAATTTAAGGGGATAGTGGATAGAACCCTCAAATCTACTTCAAACATTTTAAGGCGCAAATCTCAAAGAAGAAAGGTTTCGCAAGCATAACTTTGAAGAAATTTTTACTGCACTTCCTTTATAATTGAAGAAACCTATCTACACCGAATTAGTACGGTTTCTAAGGGTCGTACCTTCAAAAATGCCAAGTGGTTATGAAAACTTGTTAGAATCACGGCCATTTCTGGATTACATCTACGATCACCTTAGCTGTGAAGTAGAATCTGGTTGAAACTTATACTATAGATTCTCGACCAAAGTTTTGGTAGAATATTAACTTTAAATAATACCCAAGTAGCATTACGATCATTATTAGTTGTAGTATACTTGATTATGACTTAGCAAGTCATATTTATGTTATCTCAACTGAATGGCAACAAAGTGCTACTAGGGTAACTTGAGCAATATCGAACTAACTCTTTCTCAACATTTCGTAGGGTAAAGCTAGCATATAATTCCAGTGGAACTTATTCCGGATGGTTAATTTGCGAAAATATTAGAGAATCTTTCATAACATTTAAAGAAAATAATTTCTATTATTTTGAAACCAACTTATTCGGAATTGTGAATGTATCAAGCTAAGATGTTTTGTGTTCTCAAACCTTAATCTGAATGCAAATTGTTCTGAAACATGGAAGTATATTACTTTGATTTGTAATCGCATTCTACAAAGGATTCAAAGCTAATTCTTATTGGAACTTTTATTTTATCGTTTTCGGATAAGGCGGCCAATTTATTTAAAGAATCTTCTTAGCGTATCTTGTTCAGCTAATAAGAGACTATTATGTGAATATGGGATTGCAAATAAATAAATGATACTCGAGACTCCGATTGTATCATTTGATTTTGTTTTTATAATTCTAATCAGGATTGTATTAGGTGCGTAACTAAGTTCCCGCTGTTTAGCAATAGATGGCGCCAGTAGTAAATGCTGGTCGAATGTTGTACATCTCAAGCGTCATAAACGAAGCTCAGACATATGGTAAACAAACCAGTGATTTTGGTTTAGTGTTATATATTTTGGTTGTTTGAAGATGTCTGGTTTCGTGCCAAATAATCGTCATTTGCGGGAAGTGTTGATTTTCTTCTTTCATTCGAAGAAAACGGCAGCTGAAGCACATCGAGAGCTCCAAAAAGTTTACGGTGATGCTGCTCTGAGTGAAACAACGTGTCGTGATTGGTTTCGTCGCTTCAAAAATGGTGATTTCAGTGTTGATGATCGTCCGCGTGATTCTTCAGCATGACAACGCTCGACCTCACGTTGCGAAACCCGTGAAAACCTACTTGGAAACGCTCAAATGCTGGTATTTTGCTCTTTTTGTTAGCAATCTGAGCGCCTAGTTAAATGTCCCACTAGATGGGGAGAAGAGCCCGCGCTCTGTTCACAAAATGTTAACAACAAGAAGTAGGCAGTCTCACTCTTCCTATCCAATTTGCTTCAATCGGGTGCTCTGATGGTCCCCCCTTTATCCCAACATACGGTGTTATATAAATATATGAAAAAAAGCAAAAAAAATAATATGATTTGCTTGTCTTGATTTAGAAACCATCTTACCTTAAAGCAGAGATTATGATACTAATTAATTTGTTATTAAGCATATGGAATACCTTTATTAATACCAAGCAACCACCATCGACAGTGACATAAGAGGGACATACAATTTCAGTGCTGCCTATCTATTTATATAAACATGCTTTGATAAGTTATCGTAATGTTCATGCTTCATTAATTGATTCTTAATTTTTCTGTTTTTGTTTACAAATAAAATTTAACTGTTTGTCGAATTGCGTTTTCGTTTATTAAGCCTTCTGTTTGAAAAACAAAAATAAAAAAATTAACTAACCACTAATACTAACAATAATTCTCCTTTATCCTTACTTGGAAACTTTTTTTTGTTTGTATTTCCAAAATTTGAATTGGTTCGTAGCCTTGCTATTATCTTCGGAAGACTCCCAATCAGAGATTTCGCTCCATTCTTCTTTGTATAGTTCTTCAGCTTTTATTTTAAATTTATTTTTATCTCTAGCTAATTGTTTCCAATTTTCCTCATTCATTTCATTATATCTATTGAGATTTTAAAGCATTGAATCCTTCCATGTCATACTAGGTCTACCCTCCTTCGTTATCTTAAAATTAAGTTTGTAAGCCAACTTTGTAGGATGCCTATTTTCTCTTCTTAAAATATGACCGTATTAGCTAATTCTTCCTACTGTAGCTCTTCTATTTATAGTTTTTTCTTCTAGTAGTTTCCTGGTATTAAATGTAAAATTTGCCGGTTTCTCATTATTTGCCATTGATACTCTGCTTTTCTTTTGTTAGTACACCACCGGAAATTGTATTCGCGTCTTTTGCAGCGTCCGGATGCATGCGTTTTGATGGACGATGAGACCTCAAAAACCCTTCTAGGTCCACAATACTTTACTGCCGTCTTCGGGGAGGATGTGAGCGATGCGGACAGGTCGATTCAAGTGGAGAAATTCGGTCGAAAGGTACTGGTATGGCAAGCAATATGTTCCTGTGGTTTGAAGTCAACCATTTTTTGCACTACCGGAACTATAAATGCGGAAATCTATCGATCTGAGTGTCTCCAGAAGAGATTGTTGCCTTTATAAAAGAAGCATAGTACACCTCCACTGTTTTGGCCGGATTTAGCGTCGGCTCATTATGCCAAAACCACTCTCAATTGGCTTGCGGAAAAGAGTATAATTTCGTTGAAAAAAATATCAATCCACCAAATTGCCCTCAGCTTCGACCCATCGAACATTACTGGGCAATCGTGAAGAGGGTCTTCAAGAAGACTGGTAAGGCAGCTGGGCACATGCAGGAGTTCAAAAAAATTAGGGCTCAATCGTTCAAAAAATGCGATGCAACACTTGTCCGGAACTTGATGAAGAGCCATCGATCCAAAGTTCAAAAATTCGTGAAGGAATAACTTAAATTTCATCCGGTCTTCATTATGTTCAAGTTTAACCTCGTACAATAAAGGATCAAGTTTTTGTATGCATAAAATATCGGTTTTCAACATAATTTGAAAGAAAGTTTGTGGATAGCTTATTTTCGATGCACTCCTTACTTTTGTTCCGTATAAAATGGCCGGTGCTAGCACTGTTTTTCGCAATTTTGTCAGAATTCTGCACAAATTTCTTTTAGTACTATGAAAACTCAATTCAACTTAACTGTTTCATGCCCACATATGTTTTCGAACTCCACTGCAAATTATGAGTGCTTCTTGTTTTTTAATTAGAAATGATTCTCTTTATATTATGAAAAAAAAAACATTATTCAAGGTTCAAAGTGAAGTCTAATAGAGGTTTTGAAATTATATTTATTATTCTTAACTATATTTTCAGGTCATGATACAGAGCCAGCATCTTGCAGGGATTGTAAGGAAATTTTACTCAAGTGTTGGGACCATCTTTTTTTTTGTCTTTCAAACAAGCAGCATTACAAGCATTTTTTCTTAGCATTCTAAACAAACAAACAAACAAACAAACAAACAAAACTTCGAGTTCTTAGACAATACATTTTTTGCTGAAAAAAATGTGTTCTTTCATGTGCAAATCATGGATCGTTTTATTGAAATTATCTCAACCACTACACGGGAAAAAATCCGTGCCCAGATCCGTGAACTGCAGTCATGAATTCAAGAACAAGCTAAAATACACCGTGAACTGAATCACGTAGTCGGGAACTAGTTCACATTATTGGGTGAAAATCATGAAAAAGTGAACTAGTTCACGGTCCGTTTTCATTTTCGTGAACGCTTTTGTTTCTGTGTTGGACTTACAGTTCGAAAGTAATTTTATGTATTATCTTTAATATTTAACAATATATGAAAGCTAAATTGGCATACGTCAATGGGCTATTTCAAATTAAGCTAGACGTTGCCTAAATCAGGTCTGTAGTATACAAAAATTGCTAATAATTTTCATAGTTGTTCAGATATTCACTTTATTCTACAGAGTATGTTGATATTTTTTATACGCGTCTCTTCTCAAACACCAAAATCAAATATTGGTGCGTGGGAGGGACCATCAGGGCACCCGATTGAATCAATTGAGATGCTGATTATTCGTGGGGCTGATTATTGGGGGCTCTTCTTCCCACGCATTAGGGCATCCACTTGTTAGATATATGATTGCTTGCATTATTGAAGGAGATGTTTAACAATTTCATAGATACTTACATATAAGTGATAAGTGATGAGGACAATTAAAGACTATTAAAGCCAGGCCAAACAGAGATACAGCCTATTGCAGTCAAATTTAATTTTTGGACTTGCTACAATGAGTGGGTAATACGCATTGTATTGTGCTTTGAGCGAAATTCGTACCAATCATAGCGGATTATTGAGCAAACAACCTTGAAAGAGACCAGAGGTGTCCAATGAAATCGACACCTTTTTTTCACTATCGCAAATATGAACGCCGAAATGTACCGGAAGGAATGTCTGCAGAAACTAATTCTGCCACTAATCCGAAAACACAAATGTTCGAAACTGTTTTGGCCTGATTTGGCATCGTGCCACTATGCGCGTGCCACCTTGGACTGGTATGAAGAGAACAATGTCCAATTTGTGGAAAAAGCGATGAATCCTCCAAATTGTCCGCAATTAAGGCCCCATTGAGAAATTTTGGGCTTTGGTAAAGGGAAAGCTGCGCTAAGAAGGCTAGAGGAGCAGATGACATCATCAAATTAAAAAAAGACTGGGTAAACGTAAGGTAAGGTAAATTTGTTCAAGACGTTTTCATCTGAGTAATTGTAAAACATACATATAACAAATTAAGATATAATGCCATGGGAGGAACAATCTTCGGTAAAATAAATGAATTCTAACGTTAGCTGATATGATTTTGCTAAATTTTAACAAAACTGTTACAAAGTTTGTTTTGTTTATGTTATATCTGTTTGTTTTGTTTATGTTATATCATAGTTTGCTATAATTTTGTTACCTCTAGAGGATTTTTTTGTTACAATGTCTGTTATTTTACCAACATCCGCGATCTAAACTCTAACAATATATGTTATAAAAACAGTGTATCTGAATTACAAAACTTGAAATAATTTTGTTGTTCCCTTTTGGTCTGGTACCCTATGCCTAGGGATTCGAGGAATTTTCCATAACGATCAGACCGGGAATCGAACCCAGCCACTTCCAGCATGGTGTTGCTTTGTAGCTGCACCTTTACCGACTGAGCTAAGGGAGGACCCTTTATGAAAAATATGAAGGCCAAATTCTCACCAGGTCAATATTCTGAAGCAAATCTTTGCGAAAACTCGAGGCAAAAATCTTTATTTTTGAAACAGCCTTGCAAGTCTTTCTCAGAGTTTTAAGGTAGTATTCATAGGTGGTATCGGTAAAATTGAGCTGAAAATTTTAAACACATTCTGCTCAGGACTTTAAAGGAACTGCTCTTGAGTCAGAGTGAGTTTACAGATTGTTATAGTTGAGCACAGGATTGCACCTTGTTTAGAATTTTGCGAACTTACAAGCAAGTAGGCTGAGGGTTATAAGCAAAGCTTGCTCTGATTGAGAGAATTCCTCTTCAGACGTCTTAAATGGAATTCGTCAAGACCTGTAATAAAATCTCACGCGAGACTTCATATCAACCAGATTTGTTTGTAGGTTACAAGCATGTTACTGTCTCTGTACCTCTATAGTCAAAGTTGGCATAAAAATGTGTTTGATAACGGAAACGAATATTGTGGACTGACGTTATTAAATCAACTGGCTTTTAGCAGTCAACAGCGACTAGAGATACTGTACATACGAGACTTTACTGAAGCTGTGATAAATATCTTGCCTGTAAAATATACCAAAACGGCAATTATAATCGACATCACAAGTAATACCCTTAACCAACCTATCAATGAAGTATCTAATGTTCATCTATTAAAAACCCAGACAAATAACTCTAATTGTAATGTGGCACAGTTGTAGCAACGTCAATCAAAGCATTGTTGCTCAAGCAGCAGCACGAATCATCCGTCCCATCTACCCGAAAATCACCCAAGCAACAACAGCAATTAATCCGAACCAATTAATCCCAACAACTCCACTTCCATGAAGCTATAGAGCACCCCTCGCTGACAACAAAAGCAAACCGATTTCGATTTTATAACACTTATCGAACGATTCATTTTTCCCACTTGACTCCGACATCGATTACATGAAACTTTTCCCTTACATAACCACCACTGGAGACCAGACGGAGAAAATGACGGCCACCAGCATTGGCATTGTGTTTGGATGTCTTGGAGCTGAACACCTTTATTTTCGATTTTCCTCTGCATCAACGCCAATAGAGATGAAACAATGGGAGAAAGGAAAGGACGAACCGTTTCTCTAAATTTATCCCAACTCAAACACAAAACGTTGAACCCTCTCTCCGACTGGTTGCGTCGCCGCGTCGTTGCCAAGAGCACAGCGTCCGGTGCGGTGAGACAGGAAATCCTGACTACCCTGAGCACAACATCGCATTCGGGATTAGTCTAGGTCAGGAATTCGGCCGAATAAAGATGCCAACATGAACAACGAGCAGGGGACTCGACTTGCAGACTTTTCAAAGTACCCCACGTAAACTTAGGCAAACATCGAGACGGGGAGAGGATGCGTATTGAATTTTGGATTTTCGGCAGACGCCCGTCTGGTTAGAAGAAAGTTAGAAGAAGAGTTCAGAGAAAGGGGTGACAACCCGGAGGGAAGGTAGGACCGAATAGAAAATGTGGCGCAGGCAGACACCGGGTTTCCCGGTGTTACTGCATACTTTTTCGGGTGACATGCCGATAGGATGATACTGATAGGGATCGAAAAAAAAACCCCTTCGGATGCCACCAGCTTTGGATGGTACTTTCGCCGGGGCTTAGACTGTTTTGTTTTTTTTTTTTGGGACTAGTCGATGGGTTTGGGAACAAAGTTCGATTTTCTTTGTTTAAGAATCTAACATAGATGGTGGTAATTTCAGAGCTCAGGGTTGATCGCGTAGAGGGAATCGATTGTAGGGTTCTCAGAGGCTGGAAATGCAAATTCCGTTAGTTTGATCCAAACTAACCTTGCCTAAATTAAGACCGAGTCCGACGTTGGCAATGTTTGAAAACACAAAACACATGGGATTGGTAAATTGAATAAAAACTATAATTCTAGTAATATTTGCCGTACAACCCCGATTAATTAAAGCATAAATGATTGGAATAAACTCAATCAGAAATATTCTAAATCAACGAAATGTAACCTTTCTATTTTGTTTGTTTGAGTCAACCCTGTAGTTGCTGCTTAGGCAAGTGCGGTAATAACAAATTTATGTAAGCTGAATGGACTTTTCAGGTACCGTCATAATTTTGCACCTCTCTGGGATTGAACAAGGCTGTGAAGGTGCTTTTTGGCATTGGCAATGGAATTTTATGTTCAACAAAATATAAGGTGCGTTACGACATACCAATTCGAAATAATGTCAATAAAATATTCTACACAGTGCAATGGCCCCTGCGTTACTGATTAGAGCTTCAACTTAGCTGCCATCTGCACTAGACGAGTGCATGGGTTGATTTAACTTCATTCATCGATGAAAATACCACAGACAGTCAAAATTAGCTAAAATGAACAGTAAGTGCTCATGATTCATGAACAATCGATAAATTCATTGTTTATCGATCAGTACGACGCCAGCACGTCTTTTCTTTGGAAGCGGAAGGATGAGTGGTCAAATTTCGACTTTCGAATCGAATGAAAATGATCGATTCATGCAGTTGATTAGTCTTGCTCGAATCGAAAATTTTCTTTCCAATCGAAATCCGTAATGAGACCCCAGATCAATTGCCAAGGGAAGAATAATTTTGTTAAAGGGTGGAACAGTCAAAACTTGGTCGAAACAAATATGACGTAGTTTTTTTGATCGTGCATTTGAAAACTTGAACATCCCTCATTTTTTTGCGTACAAATGTTGACTCTATTTTGATTTTGCCATTTTCTAATCAGTTGTCAAAATGACGTCGAAGCAAGAAGAGCAGCGTATCAAAATATTGCTCGCGCATAAGCCAAACCTAAATTATTTTCATGGCGACTTGGCAAAATCACTGAATATTGCCAAATCAACCGTAAAGAATGCTATAAAAGTGTTTGGAGAACGTGTGACGACTGTCAAGAAGCCAGGAATGGGAGGAAACCGAAGCCAAGAAGCCGCAGCCATCGGAAGAATAGTGGCCAGCATTTTCAAACGCAACTACCAACCTTCTATCAGAGTCATCGGAAACAAATTAGGAAAGTCACACACAACACTGTAAAGTAGCAAAGCATTGAGCCGGTCTGTCAACATGTAAGGTCACAGTGACACCAAATCAAGATGGTAAGCAAAACACAACAGTCAAAGGAAGAGCACGTAAGTTGTACACGAGTTTGTTAACCGAGTTTGATTGCATCGTAATGGACGATGAAACATACGTCAAGGCTGATTTCAAGCAGCTGCCAGATCAAGAGTTTCATACGGCTACTGAAAAAGGTAAGGTTCAAGATAAGTTTAAGTAGAATAAAATGTCAAAGTTACCAAACAAATACTAGTTTTGGCAGGCGATTTGCACCTGTGGGCTAAACAGCGAAAGTTTCGTGTCAACTGGCACTGTCAACCAAGATAATTATGTAAAGGAATGCTTGCAAAAACGCTTATTGCCTTTC
>JASCZW010002426.1:0-91741 GCA_034211315.2 Aedes japonicus
TTGTCTGGCAGATGCACCCGTTCCAACCACATAAGGCCAATTTCCTGTACGGACCGAAATGTAAGAACTTTTAATACAAACCGATCCATTTCTTAAGATTTGTTTCTCAAAACCTCCCCGATAGAATTCTTCTATATCAGTGCTAATGGTGCTAGGCTTATCATCAAGATCCTTCGGTACACTTCAGAGAAGAATTCATTCGTCTGCAGATTCAACATTTGTTTCTACCGATCAACGATCTCATGATCTCACGCCTTTAGACTTGTCACGAATGGGTGAATCGCATGTATCATTTCCTGATGTTCTGTCTTCGTCGCCTATTTCTCAATATGGAGACCCACGAAATTTACAACCATTGGATTTATCGATGTTCTTCAATACGAGAATCTCCTCTTCGAACAATTTAAATTTTGTAGAGGAACATCACAACCAGAAAGTTTTACACCAAGATCGAACGTGCCCCTCGACTTCACCTGCCGCCGTAAAATGTGTAAGTTTTTCCCTTATTAACAAACCCATTAGGTTAGTTGCATTAATTAATCTTATACTTACAGCTGAGCTTACGATCTCAAGAAAACAATTTACCAGTACTCAATGGAAGTAAAGTCATCACAAGGATCTCATCAATTGATATGATGGGATGTGTTGAGATGTACAATTTATTGAGTGGTAGTTCATAATTCTGTAACAATAAGTTACGTTATGATCTATCGCCTCCCACTCCATGCCAGTTCTAATTGTGATCGTATATAACCGTTACTAATTCTCCCAAGTCGTCGGTTCTCTGTCATGCTTGCTAGCCCAAATGAACTTAGATAATAAAGTCATGCCTTAGCTGTATTATTATAAAAGAATTTAAACCAACTCTATTTAACGATAAATTCTGATGTTGGAATGAGGCACAGAGGTTCCATTGTCACAGAATGATTAAAATGACTTAATCGCGTTACCTTCCGGCTACCCTGTCTCAGATGTCGTGGCAAAGAAAATTCAGCCACTGAATGGGATCTGCAGTTGAAAACCGTAATCATCGACTTGCGACATTCGATTTTGTTCCTCGATCTGTACGTTAAACATAACGTCGTTGCTAGTAGTTCGCTGTATACTGCATCAGATCCGCTATACAGCGCATTATTAGCGACATTATATATAACGCACAGAACAGGAATAAAATCCTCCATGGTCATCTAAACCATAATGCACCCAGCCCTCGTGGTCTCCCTCATTCGATGTCGCAGCTTTGATTCCATAGCGTTGTCTATATTCATGACTGTAAAAACATAATTAAGATTCCGCAATTCAAATAGTGCAGTATGAACAATGTTCGTTCGATAGAATCACTGACCTTTGATTTTCCTTGTAGTACCTAGACTCATCTAATTAGTAAAGTTAACTGTTTTGGTATGGTAACACTCGGTCGTAATTCCTCGCCACTTGGATATTGTGACTGAAGATCGTAGGCGCAATAAAAAACAAGATGCCAGAATGTCATAATTTAACGGCGTATTTCCAGTGCTGCCAGTTTAACAGGTGGAAAATCTTAGGTGTAGAAACACCTTAAACATAAACAGGGCGTATTTTGGTTTTATCAATTTTTAGCTCAATAATACATATTTCTGCATATATATTATGTGAAAAGGTTAAGCACTGAATTATTATACAAGATTAGGCATAAAAATGGTTCATTAGAGCTTTCTATGGAAAATAGGATTTGATTTTCGTTTTCCAATCTTTGCCTCAGTTTTCTCGGTTTAGTTATTTTGGAATACCGCCCTTTTCAAATGTTAGTCTAGATTTGAAGATGATGTGTTAGTGTGTTTTTCGACAAGTGAAAAATCCGAATATCGTGCAGTGATTAAATTCTTTGTTTTGGAACGTTTATCAGTGAAAGTATTTAAGGAGTCTTCTCCTTCATTTCCAACCGTTCACCGATCGATTTTGGAGTTTAAGCGTGGTCGTCAAGCGTTGCAGACGTACAACACTCAGAACGTCCAAAAACTGCATTAACACCCGAAACCATAGCGAAAATACAGGATATGGTTTTGGAAGATCGGCGATCGACTCCGGATGTGATATCTGACACCATAAGCATCTCACATGGAACAACATGGCATATTTTGACTGAGGTTTTGGGTTTCAAAAAATTGTGTGCACAATCGATACCACATTTGCTAAAAATGCGACAAAAACACGTTCATTTGCGATTTTCTGAGCAACATTTGGAGCAATTTCGAAAGGATAAAAAGGATTTTCTGAGTCGATTAATAACTATGGATGAGACTTGGGTCTACCACCTCCTGAATTAAAACAAGATGCTAAGGAGTGGTGTGAACCAGGCACTTCAGCTCTGAAGCGAGTTCGTGTCCAGAAATCGACGAAGAAGGCGTCGAAAACTGAGAGAAGAGCATATGGTATAGAATTAGAAGCAATTTTCAAATACTTCTATTCAATTCAATTTCATAGCCTGCCGTACACTGACGGAACTATTAACACTTTCTCTTCATACTTTTTGGTCTGGAAAAAATAGCTGTCCATTCTTAGGGGCCTCATTTTGTTTGAAAAAATATTTCCTTCTACCTCAAGAAAACTTGGCCATACAAGTAAGAATCATGTGTCACGTATTACCACCTCGAGAAAAAAATCTATAAACAACCTTGATCTTCTTATTGAAGCTTAGCTGCGCTGCAAGAAGCACATTGAAGAAGTAACTATTCAACGTTAATTAAGATTTGTGGTTTTGGAAACGTCGAGTTAGTGGCTCAAGTTGTTCAAAGTGTTGACAATAATGGGACTCCTTAACCCACTGGTTCCCAACCTTTTCAGCTCCACGGCCCCTTTTGTGAACAATTGGATGTCTCGCGGCCCCCTGGAAAGTACCGTGAATAAATTTCGTTGAGATAAATAAAAACAATTGATTTGATCTGTTACTGTTGGATATTCGTTTTATTTCAAAATAACATGTCAATAACAGGAAACAACTGATTCAGTGCGATTGTTGCACCTGCTTTTGAGCAACTAGTTTCGTAATACGGGGCTGTGTTTGCGACAATGCCAATCTCATATCATCCTCAACGTTCAATCTGTTTCTGGTCTTGGTCTTTATTTGGAGAAGAGTTGAAAATCCGCTCTCGCAGAGGTACGTAGAAGCAAACGGGACAAGGATCTTCAATGCCAGCAAAGCAACTTTGGGATACGACTCGTACATGATACACCAGAACTGGTTCAAATCTTTTTCACGGAACAAATCACGAGATGAGGAATCATTTCTCAGGTCCAAATATTCGTCCTGTATTTCGTCAGGAAGACTAGCCACATCCAGCAAAGAAGAAACCGGATTCCGGACTAAAGCAGCAGCTTCTTGCGTTAGCTCAGGGAAGTAGCGCTCAAATTGTTCATCCAGCGAGTCAAGATGAGAAATAATTTCTGATTTCAAAACCGAATCCAGCTCGTTCGCTCCTTTGTCAGTCGTACTGCTGAGCCTATCGAACATGGCAACATTTCCAGAACTAACCTTTCGGCGCCAGTTTTTCAGCTTTGCCACGAATGCTTGAAGGTTGTCTTGAAAGTGAATTAGATTGGTTTGCTTTCCCTGTAGCTTCAAGTTCAGTGAATTCAGATGTTCAAAAATATCTGCTAGGTAAGCAAGGCGCATGTGCCAACCATCGTCACTGAAATTAGCAAGCAAGTCGTTTTCCCTTGATTTTCTAAAAAACGGTTTGATCTCGTCCTTCAATTCAAAAACTCGGTTGAGAACATTCCCTTTCGACAACCAGCGCACGGCAGTGTAGAAAAGAAGAACCTCATGATCTGCATTCATTTCTTTGCAGAGTTCTTTGAATAAACGAGTGTTTTAGAGCCCCAGATTTAACATAGTTCACAATTTTGATGACCGAATCAAGTACCTTTACCAATGGTTCCGGCAGGATCTTGCTGGCAAGGGCATATCGATGAATCATGCAATGAATACCTTTGGCGTGTGGAGCAAGGTCTTTGACCTTTTTTGAAATCCTGATTTCTTACCAAGCATTGCTGGAGCGCCATCGGTGCAAACTCCACCGACTTTTTCCCACTGTAAGCCACCCGATTCAAAAAATGTCTTGATTTTAGCCATAATATCATCACTTTTGGTAGTAGTTTCCAAATCGCTACAGAAAAGAAACTCTTCCTTCAAATCGCCAGAGTTAACGTACTTCACAAATACCATAAGTTGCGCACATGAGCTGACATCCGTAGATTCGTCCAGTTGAATTGCAAACAAAGGGGATTGCTTGATTTCTTCCAAAATTTGCACTTTAACATCTTCGGACATATCGGCGATTCGTCTTTGAACGGTGTTGTCCGACAGTGAGACTTGCCGCATTTTGGCCGCACTTGCTTCCCCAAGAACTAAACTCACCATTTCAGCATGCTGGGCTTGAAGAGAGTTTCTCCGATTGTGTGTGGTTTTTTGTTTTTGCAATTTCCAATGCTGCCTCATATGATGCCTGCACAACTGCAGTACTTTGTTGTTGGATGCTACCTGTAGCATCCAATCGCCTGCCGTTGAGGCCAGCTTCATGGCGTCGAAAAAATGCCACATCCTTGGTGTTATGCTCGGAATGTTTCGTGTCCAAATGTCGCTTCAGTTTTGACGGTTTCATAGCTTCAACACTCAACACAACGTTAGCACAATACACACTGTGGTTTATCGACTCCATTAACCGTTAGTATCGTAAATCCGTACTTAATGTATTCTTCCGGAATACTTTCTTTTTTCTCCATGTCTGCGACTACCTGCGATAAATCGTTAATCTTTAGTTCTTTTACGTTCCATGTTTATTTTTATTTTCAAGGCTAAATTACCGATTCAAATTTGCAGTATTGCAGAAATAATCACTCGTTGTAATCCTCCGACGAAAACAAGAAACAAGATCTGAGCAGCAACAATTTTAGTTCCGAAAATTTTAAATCGTGCAGTCAATTGATGTGACTCGACCCATGAATGGCTACACTTCGTTGTACAGAGGGACAGAGCAAGAGATGCTCATTCATTGCTGCCACTTTTTGACGTTTGATCGTTCTTCTCAATCTAGCTCACATGAATTAGCGATGGTTTGTTTTCCGTCCGCCACTAATCTGTTTCCCTCTTGCTCTCAGATTCTTCCGTTTAAGATCATGCAGTGCAGTGTGCTCCGATTGAAGGCCAAAATACTCAATTGACTTGCTTGTTGTGGTGCCAGAGTGTTGCTCTCCGCGGCAGAGAGCCGACGCATAAAACAGAAAACTATTTGTCTCTTTTCTCCCTGTTCGAGAGTTGCAGACCTTGCAGTCGGAAAACAAGTGCTGTCAGACAGTACACGGAGACAAAAAGATAACCATTCTTGTTTAACTTTTACACTTTCAACTAAATGGGACTTGTCAAACTTTTCAAAAAGGCGTATTACTAAACCAGCGGAAAAAGATTAAATTTTCGTTTAAAAACCAAGACCTCGCGTGTCCCCCTGAGAGGGCTTCGCGGCCCCTGTCGGCTGCGGACCACCGGTTGGAAAACCCTGCCTTAACCGATTCATCTCCATTTTAAACTATTTATAAACCACTCGAAATTGAATACGATTGTCCCTTGCGCTGAACTGGCCTGCTTGACGTGCCGCAAAGGTTCAACAGGGATTCTTTGTCTAGACCCGGAGGTAAGAAAGAGTCAGTTCCATTGTGGTTATATCACATTAATAAGTTTTTCCACTGTATTTATCTACACGCTTTTTTGGATAATTAGCGTATTAACATATGAGATTCATGAGTAGTACCATAAGAGGTTCATTTCATTAATTATAATTACTGTAGTACCTTTGAGATTCAGTACAGGTGATTGTTGCGCAGCAGGGAGGCGGAGTAATGCATCGAATCATTCGGGTCATCCATGAAATTCCAAAGTACACAAACGTTTTTTTTACACGGGGGGGCGTTCCACTTTTACTATGAAACTTCGTTTGTTTGCATGTGTTACCTTTTCATGTAATAGTCAAAATACAGTTTTTGAAATTTTGAATATTTAAACCAAAAATTGTGAGCCATATGATTATTTCTTGCCCAAAACGGAAAATGTGATTCGAATTAGGTCGATAATTTGTTCCGTTCTGGAGTTATCGTCGAAAACAAACCGTTTAAAAAACGACCTTGCATGTGGCATTTTTTTGGGTCAGAAATGTTTCTATGTTTGTGTGCCCATCAACAAATAAAACAAAAATTTCTTCATAACTCGAAATTTCTTCATAATCAAGCAAATGGAACAAAACTTGGCATGTGGAGGTTTTCGGAGGCAAGAAATGTTTCTATGGTGATAAGTTTCCCTCCCTCTCTGGAAGTGGTAGGGAGGTCTATCATACAAATAAAACACGAATTCCATCCTAACATGAGAATTATCCAGGCAACTAAAACACAACATGTTTTTTTTTCGGGTAAGAAACATGTTCTGATAGAAGGTCTGAGATGTTCGCTGAGCTCCAAGAAAGTTTCCCGGTCTTTGGAAAAGTTCCCTGCTCTTTGTGGGTGTTTCCTGAAGTTTTGGGAAGTTTTCTGAATTTTGAGAAGCACACTGGACTTCAAGGCATTTACTTGAACTGATACAAGTTTCCTGAATTCTGAGAAGTTCGCTTTACTTTCTGAAAATTTCATGAACTTCTGATAAGTTTTCTGAACCTCTAGGAAGATCCGTGAACATTTGAAAAGCTTCATGAATTTCAGAAAAGTTCTCTGAACTTATGGAACACTCTCTTATTTTCTGGAAAGTTTTCTGAAATTCTAAATGGTTTCCTGAACAACAAAATTTCCTGAATTTCTGGAAAATGTCCAACATTTTTCGAAAGTTGCCTGCACCCTCAACTTTAAATGTGGTCTCTGAATTTCTGAGAAATCATCTGATCTTCTGGAAAGAACCCTTAACTTCTGGAAACTTCCTGAACATCTTGGGTAGTTCTATGATCTTCTGAGACATGAGCATGAGCATGAGCATGATTGACCGCCCACGGATGCAATTCCGTTATTGCCAGATCAGCTGTATTTGCACAAAGAACCAACCGATGATGTTTGGGACGAACATACATCTTCAATGTGTAAAAACTGGTGACCCATTATAAAGCAATACCGCGCTGGCCGTGCCCGAATGCTGGTCAAGTAGGGAATGGGAAGGAACGTGTTGACGTGATACTCGCGTTGGAGGAAGCCGAAAAATCCTCTGCACTTCCACGAGAAATCACTGGGATGTTGGAAAGTTGGGGAAAGGTTAGCAGCAGGGTTCGTTTTGGTTAACGATACGCTGAAAATATGTGGCAATTTTCGCCAAAAGCAATGGGCCGCTCCAATGTTACTAAAAAAAGAAAAACATAACGAAAATCAAAACAAAATAAAATAAAACAGGACATTATATATTGTCTTCAAAATATGGTAGAAATTAATCATTTGTTGCATTGCAAACCAGCTCTCCTCGATGTCCTAAATGGCCAAGTCCTACTGGACCGCAGCTGCTGCCGTTGGTACTCGTCCACATCAACCTAGCCGTTGCCGACGTGTCGAAACCTTCCGTAGTAATCATGATATCTGTCACTTTCACTTTTTCTAAACACTATTTAAAAAAAAACTTTTTTGAGCATATTAGTAGAACGATTGTGATTGGGAAACTAGAGAATTTAAAATTCAACACTTCATTTGATCACTTTTAAAAAAATAAAAACTAAACCTTGAAACACTTTTCTAAATTTTCGCTAGTAATCGCGAGCAAATTCCATTTAATTCCACTATGAGCTTATCTTCTTCAGTGTCGACACTGCACTCGACACTGAAAAAGTCTGTAAGTAGCAGACGAAATAGGCCTATCTGTCAAAAGATAAGCTCATAGTGGAATTAAATGGAATTTGCTCGCGATTACTAGCGAAAATTTAGAAAAGTGTTTCAAGGTTTAATTTTTTATTTTTTTAAAAAGTGATCAAATGAAGTGTTAAATTTTAAATTCTCCTAGTTTCCCAATCATGATATCTGTGTCTAATACACTCTTCTTGCACTGATAAATTTACAAACTAATCCTGAACACCGAATCAAAATTCACTTTGGCACGGTTGTGGCATTTTCCTCTAAAATCTAGCTCTAGATACTGGCACGGAACCTTCTTTGAACTTTTGAGAAATACCCAAAAATTCAAATAAATTTCCTGAATTTCTGGGAGACATCCTGGATTTTTGGCTAAATGCTCAATGCTTCTGGGAAGAACCCTTCACTTTTGGGAAATTTTCTGAATTTATTTGAAGCTCCCTGAATTTATGGAAAAATTATCCGAACTTTTGGAGCTACCTTGAATTTTAGGGAAGTTGTCTGAACTTCTGGACAGAACCTTTAACTTCTGGAAAGTTCCTGTACAGTTGTGAAGTTTCTTGAATTTTTATCTTGAATTTTGGAACAAAACTTTTGACTTCTGGGCAGTTCACTGAATATCTTGGGTAGTTCTTTAAATTTCTGAGAAATATCCAAAAAAATCAGATAACTTTATTGAGCTTCTAGGACGTTTTCACAATTTCTGGATAAATGCTTGAGTTTCTGGGAAGAATCCTTAATTGTCGGGAAGTTCCGTGAACTCATCTGAAGCTCCCTGAATTTATGGAAAATTCGCAGAATTTCTGGGAACTACTCTGAATTTTCGGGAAGTTGCCGGAACTTGTGGTAATAACCATGATTTTCTTGGATCTTCCCTTAACATCAGGGAGAATAGCAAAACTTCTGGGAAGTTTCCTGACTTTCTAAGAAGAATCCTGAATTTCTGATAAGTTCTCTAAGTTTTTTAAAGAAATTTTGGGAAGCATTTCGTTGATCAGTTTCTTCACCTGAGTCTGGTTCGAGCATCGGCGGAGAACGGTTGCTTTATCTATTGTTGAAGTTATCTGTCGCTTCGGTGGCGTGAGTGGTCAAGTGTTCGAAGAATGATTGGGTAGTTGGTTTTGACCCGCTCCATACTCGCTGTAGCACCGAGGGTTATTCCGAGAGTGGAAGTAAAGTTTGTTACTTGATGAAGTGAGAAAGGTTGCCTGCAGTGACGTGACTCTTCTGGGTAAATCAAATGGAGAGTCAAGTCACTGCAGGTGACTTTTGACACTTTGACTCTACCCGAGCAGCACACAACCGTCTGAACAAGTTACAGCAACTTGATTATGACCAGAATGAGTCACATATAAGTAATCTCAACTAACGTTCAACAAATGTGCTACTAGAGTAGGAATAACCCTTACCATAAAGAAAAAAAAGAATTCGATAGCATGGTGCGGAGGGTGTGATGGTCCTTTGGTGTGGGTCATAATTCATTGGCTATTTAATTATTACCTACATTATTAGTTTACCATTATCATCATGGTGTCGGTTTAGTTAACGGACATAGCGCATTATCTATTGTTCTGGTAATTTAGTGTTCGGTGCACGGTCGTTTGAAAAAACCCATTATTGAGTGAAAAAACACCCATTTTTGCTAGAAGTGCCTCTCCCCATTTAATGAGTAAACTCGATTTACCCATTAATGGGTAAAAGCAGTGTATGTCACAAAATGGGTATTTATTCACCTATTGCAAAGAAACCAGGTTTTCCCATAATGGGTAAAAAATTACCCATTTTTGCGTATAGATTATGTAGCAGTTTGATAGATTATAAGTTCATGGTTGTCATGGTGTTAAATGAATAAATGCAATAAATAAAAAAGAAAATAGTTGTACTGTTTATTCATGCCTTTTTTGATATACCTAATACTAACCTAAATACTTTTGGAAATAAATCTTTCAAACATGTGCCGGCTGAGGTTCTCAAATGTTGATAGTGAAGTGTTGAGGTTATGTCCAAATTTGATGTGCTGATCCAAATCGCCCAACGTATTTTCTTCGATGTATACACATCCATCAATTGGGTAGGGATAACCTTTTATAATATTTAAAATAAATGAGCGTTTCAAATAAATAAGAATAATAATCCTAACCCTTAAGATTTCCGTATGAATCTGTGATCAACTTCTTTCTAAGTACCTCCATGATCATGTTTCCGTGTTTCACCAACGTGGACCTTTTTTTTACCCATTTTTGTTATTGTATGAGGTTTTCTCTAATGAGTATTTTTTTACCCATTGTCTGATTCAGAAATTCCCCCATTTTATGACAGATAGGAGAGCTATCCAAATATGGGTGTTTTTTACCCATTAATGGGTTTTCGCAAACAACCGTGTGCCGACAGTCAGTGTTCAATGTATTGTTGCCAACTGCATTGTTTCGGTAACGTATAGTTCTTTGGCGTGTGCAGTGATGGAATTCTCACTCAAATATCAGTTCATCGTGCGCTACCTTTTCACTTGGGAACATCCCGTAGCTAGTTTTACACGCCAACGTTTCTTGAGTGAACTTTATGGGATGAGAGAATGAAACATCACGAACTTTTTCTACTCGAGTCGCCGACGCGAGGATACGAATAAAATCAGATATTTTTTTACTCTATATCTTTACACCACATTCGTTCTTGAAAAGCAAACTGTGAATTTCATGGAAATGAAATCTAGACAGAAAGATATCTCTCATAAATGACTTTTTGCCTGTTGACTGTGTGGCCGGGGAGGTTGGGTTGAATTTGTCCTCAATGCGTCACGCCATTCCAGCAGAAGCTTCCTACCCCTCGACTTTTGCGACGGTACAATACTTAAAAAACAAACATCACAACTCACGTGAACATTGCCTACACATACTCACTAGAGAAAAAGAACAAAGCCGAGGAGATATTTTGTTAGATCGGATCTCAAATACGAGTGAAACGTTGTGAGATGGAGGGACTGAGACGTTTCCTCACTCTGCGCTTTCATGAAGTTTAGATTGTAGTTCGTTCGCGAATTTTGAGTGCGAAGTTCCTCGGTGATATATCATTGCACGGAGTAAAGAGTGAACCTTTTTTTTTTAAATGATTAAATGTATGTGTATTTTCCAACACTGGACGTGTGTGATCAAATGAGCACATGAAAAAATTAAACCGCTCGGTGATTAAGAGTCAATTTGTTTTGGAGAGAGAGAGAGAGAGAGAGAGAGAGAGAGAGAGAGAGAGAGAGAGAGACAGAGTTTAAACGTCGATGAAATGCGCAATGTGCTTTTCAAGAACGAATATGGTGTAAAGATATAGAGAGAAAAAAATGATCTGATTTTCTTTCATATCCTCGCGTCAGTTAAGTTTTGCAGTTTTGTCATATATTAGAATTCTACTGAAATAAACCAGTAGAAATAAGAATGGCCCCAACAGCATCCCTACTATTGGTATTAATCGATGCCAAAATTTGAATAACTTTAAGATGCATCTCTGTACAGAGAATAAACCGGGAACATCATTAAATACCTGATTCGCTGCCGACGTCAGTTAAATTTAGCACACAGTTTACCAAAACGGATCATACCCAACCGTTTTATCCAACATCCCAGTGATTTCTCGTTGAAGTGCAGAGGATTTCTCAGCCTACTTGAAAGCGAGTATCACGTCAACATATTCCTACCCATTCCCTACTTGACCTGCATTAAGGCAAGGCCGGCGCTGGTATTGTCTTAGTTTGGGATCATCAGTTCTTACACATTGAGGATGTATGCTAGTCACAAGCGTCATCTGTAGGTTCTCAGTGTATTTACAGCTGATGAGGAATAGCAACCTCGGGCGGTCAACCATTCTCATGCTCAAGAAGCATGTTCTGGTAGAAGTTTGTAACCCTTCTTAGTCAAGAAAGGGGGATGCTTGAGCTACTGTCAGTGCTGCACACTGCACAAGAAGTTCATCTATGGTTATGCAAGAAAAAAATGCTTTAATTTTACAGGAAAAGCAGTATGCTCATAAGGCTTCTAAGAGATTAACCGTAACAACATGTGAATTAATTAAAAACAAAACTGCTCATCGATGGAACATCGCACTTCCATTCAATAATCATCCCCCATTCAATAACGATATCCTAATTGCAGACGCCTCTCAAACCATCAAAGCGGCACCTTAATTGTCCATTGTCAGCCTGGCACGATTCTTAGAAACGATTATTTCGTCCATGCGAAGTTGGGAAATCTTTCAGTTTCTTCAACATTTTTTTTCCCATTCCTAAATTGCTTCGATACAATTGCCAATGATGACCGGCAAGTACCCTGCTAATGAATATCATCATGATTTTTGTGGTCCCAAGAAGGCTAATTAGCGCGAAAAATTAATTGCATTTCTTTACGGCCGCACGAACCATCATTCCATTCCCCGTTCAAGAAGAGACAATTGTGTGTTTGTGTCTTGCGGCCTTTTCTTTGTTCGAAGAAATGTGCGCTTCGTGTTCCGTGGTCAAACAGCGAGCCAAGCTTCCGATGAGCATTATGAGGCTGTTTGAAAGAATGCTTGAAAGCATAATTAGGATCGTTCCCACCAACTATTATTATATGCGTGAGCTGCGAATGTCTAACGAGTGGTTTGTTTCATTTATTTCAAGATAAGGGCCTTCGGATGGATTTGAGGGAAAAGGCACCCAACTAAGGATAAAGTTGGTGACAGTGGGTTCGATTCATAGCCCTTTATATTGATAGGCATATATTTTAAAACCAAATACAATACAGTAAATGCCATTTAATAAACCGGACTTCGAGGTAGCCACGTTTAGTTGTTACCATGGCAACAGCTGCCAAGCAATCCAGTACACACTTTTGCATCGCAAAATTTACCTCCCACACTTTATCTCGTCGAAATTTTAATTTCCTCGATCAACATGACCTAAAACGGGTGGCTTTGAATTTTTAGTTTTAAGCAGAAATAATAACAACAATTTTGCACGATTGCCTCCGAAAAAAAGGAACTTCAGCTCCCAGAGAAAAAAAAAACAAGGGCTTCCCATACCCGAACGGTTGAAATATTTTAAACAAACCTGCTGAAAAAACAAAACCCGGTGCGATGAAAAAATACATATAAACTCGTATGGTCCACCCCCGGATTTAGTCCGCCTTTTTTTCCCTAACCAGTTCTGCCGTCATCCCCTGCACTGCCAACAACGAGAGGTCATATTTTATCCGCACCTCGTTCCCATTTCCCATCGCTAAGCAACCATCTGTTCCGAGTGTATGCCCTGTCAAAACCCGATATGAACTCGTCAAAATAAAAAAAAAAAAAAGAAAAGCACGCCGTGGCCGGGAATGAGAGCAAAACAAATTCAAATATCTTAATCAAATAATTCAGCAAACGAACACAGCAGTGAACGGTCGTGCGTTTCGGTTCAGTGCTGGATACTTGCTTCTGGTTCAGCTCCCCTGCTCAAACAGCGCGTAGTGAGGTAGGCACCTTCAGGGAGGATGGGGGAAAAAAATTCGAGATTGAAAAGACTGTCAACACGCCGAGCGAAGTCTGGCCCACGAAAAACCCGTCGAGAGTTATTAATTTTCTGTGAAAGCTCATGAATGTATGCAAGGGATAGCGTAGCCAGGTTCCGCAAATTCAATGAAGTACATTAGGACATTTTTTTATTTCGATTGGAGAGGAAGCAAATATTAAACCCCAGGACCACCCTAGTGACGCAACCCAGGAGGTTGAACCTTTTCGGCGAGCCGGAAATTGGAAGCTCACCGTCGAGTCGTGCTGCGGCATGCATCATCATGATCATCTATTGGATTTTCACTTTCCACGAAACACGTGTGGCATAACTCCTGTCTAGAATAAAATAACTAGTCACACAGGAGAGTCACACTACGGCTAGATGCACTGTTCGAAAAAAAGGGGGTGTGACATGTCTATTGAATGCGATCGTTTCGCGAAATATTTCAAATATTGTACGCAGTTGGGAGTTTCAGGTATGTATGTAAGTATGACAGCATACATTATATCGCAAGTAATACCTGATTTTTTTCAGTGCTGGATCATGGTCGCATCAATCGAATTTATCGTGATTCTGAATGTGCGTGGAATTGTTCTTGTTTTTGTTGTTGTCCTTGTTGTTGTTGACATTCCATTCCGTTTTCCATGGGAGCTTTCAGGTTTGAAACGGGACGGCCCATATATGCGCATTAGGGTGCCAATGGAATGTATGCGAAAAATGTTGCTAAATAATTTCAAAAAACGGTAGTGCTCAAAAGTTTCGTCTCATCGAAAAAAAAGTCCCCTTGCTAAATTGGTGCTTGATCGGACATCGTCAAGTGACCCATGAAAAAGCTCTCAAGGTACGAGAAATTTCCGAAATCGATTTTTCTTTAATGCTATAGATTGTTCCGAAAAATATATATACACTTTATTTTCTAAAATGAAAAAGACTATACTGTGATTTAAAATTAGTTTGTTCTCAAACCTAGTAAATAACTATATATTCATGACATCTTCATTTCTATTTGGTTGATTTTTCGTAGGGTAGGCGATTTCTCTAACTTTTCCCTTAATACTATCATAAACTTCTGCACAGTGCTTTCTCCTTCCATTTACACAAATTTGGCCAATCTTTCTTAAATTTCTCAACACTATCCACTGGTTTCATGTGTTTTCTCAGCTTCACCTTCGTCAAAGCCCAGAAACTTTCGACAGGGCGAATATTTGGGCAGTTTGGTGGATTCATCTCCTTTGGTACAAATACGACTTTGTTTCTTTTGTACCACTGTAGTGCATATTTAGAGTACAACAGACATGCTGTTCCACGAACATCCTTTCCCTTCAACGAGGTATAAAACTGTGGTCCCGGCAGAGTTTTACATTCGAGTTTTATGTAGGTTTCATCGTCCATGATAACACAGCCGGATTTTTTGGTCATCAGTTTGTCCTACAGCTTGTGAACCCTTGGTTTCACAGAATCAGCCTGTTTGATGCTTCGTTGTGTCTGCGTCTGCTTCCGATGAGTCTGCAGGCAGATTCTCTCCTAGGCACGCATAATATTATTTGCCGAAGCTTTTTCGCCACATCTCGAACTGATCCTGAAGGATGACGCTTGAAATAGTCCCTTGCCTTCCTGTTGATACTTCCGTAATGCGGTTTAAACTGATCCGACGCTGACACCTTCTTCCTTAGCCAGTTTTCTGATCGAAAGATCGTTCGTGCGCAATCCGTTTTCTTTGCTCGGGAGAAAGACCACCCCTTTTCAATCTTTCGTGAAGAAAAAAAAAAACACAACATCAACAACATAATTTGGATGTAAACAACAGGACGCAGCCAACAGTTTGTTGAATACTTCACGCATTTTGAATTGACGGTTAATCAATAGTGTATTTATATTTAACGGAACAGTCTATAAATGTCTTAGATCGTGCATTTCTCATCGAGGTCTTATGTTAACTTCCAAACATTTTTTTTTATATGGAGTCGGCCTTCTTCAGCTTGGATAATTTTCGGGTTGGGGGAGTGAATTGAATTTAAAATAAAGAATTTGAGTTTGATTGATGAGATATTCATAAATTAGGGTGGTTCTTTTAGTTGAACATTGAGAATTTGATTGAAATAGTGAAGAAAGTAGTATTAAATCATCTCCTATGTCATCTTACGTTACGTCATGGGTTTCACTCTAGCCTGAGCAACTTTTCGCAAAACAAAAGTATACTGTAATTCACCCTACAGGGTGCAACAGAAAATAATGCGAAATTTTTTTCTATTTCTTTCAAATCCCATTTTCAACTAATTCAAGCAATATCAACATTTTCGAGTGCAATTATATTTATGAAGGCCTTTTAAACAAATTTATTCTATGTGTCCTCCATTTTCATTAATAACATCCTCTAGCCGATGCCGGAAGCCAGAGCATGCCTTTCGGACGTAGTCCTCCGACATTGACTGCCATGTGCGTGTTATGGTTGACCTCAGGGTTTTCACACTAGGGTGTGATGTTTTGCAGGCTCGTGCTTCAACATATACCCAAATCTAATAATCCAACGGATTAAGATCTGGACTGCTAGGGGGCACAAATCCTTCGGCCAAAACTTCATGTTATCGTTCAACCATTGTTGGGTTCGATTGGCCGTGTGACACGGTGCTCCATTCTGCTGTAAGACAACGTTTTGGTCCTCGGAGAAGTTGGCCTTCACCCAGGGAAGCACTTGGTCCTTAAAAATACCGATATACACTTCGGTATTGATTTTAACTCCAACATCAATGAAAACAATTTTCTAACCGTTGGACGCCACCAAGCCAAAAATCATGACACCAGCCGGATGTTTGGTTTGAAATTTGAATTTCACTTTTTCCGGAACGTTCTCCATTTTCTGCGGTGAAATAAACCGGTCCATGCGGCTGTTGGCCACAGCATCGATGCTGAAAAGAGTTTCGTCGGAGAACATGATTATCATTTTTTACTTCTTCAACAAGGAAAGCAATCTTTTGGAATGAGTCACTCGTAGTTCCTTGACCCGGTCCGTAATCAAGTGGCGTTTCACTCTGGCTCTGGAAGATGCATGCAGGTCTTCTTTGATGATTCTCCGCATGGATTTCTCCGAAATATTGGCTTCCTATGCAAGTTTAGGGTTGCGAGCAATTTTTGCACGGACCGATTTGATCACGTTTGGCGTGCGTGCAAAGCGCGGACGTCCGTTTCCCGGCTTCCGCTGCTTAGGGTCATCCTGCAGGGACTTTATTATGCGGTAAACTGTTGCCAAATGGCACCCGACCACCTTGGCAATTTCTTTCGGCTTCTTCTGGGCGAGCAACTAACTGGTGATCGCTTCTTTCGCGAACATTTTGACGAATTTGCAATAAAACAAATAGAATGTTTGATGCAGCACTTGAAAGTAAAGACAAACAAATACACTTTCGACAGAAATTAGTCACTAGCTATTCGAATTAACCCAATACTCAAGTTTGAACATTTTCGCATTATTTTCTGCCGCACCCTGTAGTTCATATGATATATAGTTCAAATAACTGATAAAACTTTGCGCTTAAAGCCCTGTTCAAAGTAAATTTGAAGACCTTCGACGACATTGTGTGAGATACGACAAAAGCCTTGGTTTTAAGGCCACAGTTGCTGATTCCTTGCCAAATCATTATTTTCCGAGCAAACTTATCAGCAAAAACAAATTTATACCTGGAGGAGACATCCCCACGACCAGTTGCCAGGTAAAATTTTCGTCCGTGTTTATAATCCAATTTGACATATGTTTTGTCATCTATTAAAATAAAGCCGTGAAATTTCGTCAAAACTCGTTCGTATAGAAACCGTGCTCGCTTTTGGGCCACTAAATTTTGTTTCAGGAAGCGAGTCGGATGTTTACTGGCACAAAAAGACTAATATCCTTCTCTGGAAAGAAAGTTTTGCACGGTGGAAAAGTTGGAATCGCATTTCTTTGCCAAATCACGTATGGAGACACCTTTCTCCTCAGCTCTTTGTCCCTAGTGCCACTTTTATGATAGAAGCGCTGTGCTCTATCCACACTCAGAGTAACCTTGTAATATCTAGATGTTTGTGCACAATACATTTTCTTTTCTCAAGTTCCATGATCCGTTATTTTGAGATCCGTCGATCAATCGAGTAGTTTTTTTTCACCAATTACTTTGTCAGTGAATCATCAACAAATGCCTGTCAGACGTTTTTTGTTCCAACCACCAGGGACGCGGTGGTGTATCAAACCGTGCGTCCAGATTTACTTTGAATCAAGCATTACTTACGCCTTACAAATTTAATCAAAATATTTAGTCAGTGCAAGTTTAAATCTTTTCACAAAATGTTTAAACCTACTTGCTTCTTAAAGCAAACCATTGAATCATTTAAATTTTATATCACGTATGTTATTGCTACACAGATAAAAAGAAACATTGAATTTTCTGCGTTATCTAATGCACATACAGTGAATGCTAGATTTAGCAGAAAATAATGGAATATTTCATGTAAACTTAATCAAGATAATGCCTGAATTTTGCCTTTTACATAAGAGATCGCCAACATTGTTGTATGACGCATAAAAGATTGCAAACAATTTAGTTGTTTACGCCTCCTTTGGCTTGGAATTAAACGAGGGTGAATTTTAAGCGTCTGTTAAAATTAATATTTTTTTTCTGTGCAGTATTCATTTGAAATGAGGGGTAATCCAGTTTTTTTACGTGGCTTAATTAAAATAGTACTTTAAGTTTTTGTAAAAGCTTTAGAACCGACTTCGCAAAATCTCTAAACGGATACCTGGGATACTGGGAAAATTGCCTGTCCTACTAACGCATGATCGGCTGAAAGGATATTTTGACTTTTTGTATAGTTAATTTGAAAAATCGGGAAAAGGTATTGAATCGGCCATCATCTTGGTGAAAGGTAGATGAATCCAATTTCGTCATGAATCTTGTTCCCAAAAAGGTAGGCAAAAAATCACTCTATATATTGATCCCAGTGAAACAGAGTGGTCTATGTGTCATTGAATAAACTTTTCAGCGGTAAAAATGTCGAACACGTTTTTAAGAGTCACTACAATAATAATCCACATTTCAACATGTAAGCAGTAATGCCCATTATGGCAAACAGATCACGCTTTGTATTTGTCATCATAAATTATTTTTCAAAAATGTCGTTTTAAACATAAGGTTTTGAGCAAACCAAACTTTTGTTTGTTTTAGGTACTAGCAACTAAAGACTGGACTCAGACAAAAAAAAGACGCACAAAAAAGATCACCAAAAATTCATTTTAAATCGGATACTTTTCAAATTTTCAGGGATTGAATAACTATATATTAGCAATGTTATAACATAACTTATTTAACTTTAACTTACTAGTATTACCAAAAATTTCATTAATTTTTACCCACGCGATAAAAAGTTACCCCCAAAACAAAGTGTCACATTTTTTCCAAGTCCACTCTTTAGAGAGACTTAGAGCTTCACAGCGAACATAAACTTATCATGATTCTAGGTTGTTATCATGAAGAAAAATCGATCTGTATTTGGTAGTTACGTGAACACACCGAAAATCGGATAAACCTACATCAAATACCCTACTTTGAATTTAACCAAATAAAGACTGTATTCGATGAAATTTGGACACACGCAATTCTTCGTAACTTTTTAGCGTGTGGGTAAAAATTATTGAAATTTTAACTGAATGTATTTCATTGTGTTGTGTCGATTGTGTTATAAGTTTCGTGAAAATCGGTCGAGTGATTTCAGTGATGGCTTCGAATGAAGAAATAGTGCGCCAACAAATTTTGGGCACTCACTTCGAAAACCCAAACGCTTCTCATCGATGGATCGGAAAACAGCTCGGAATCGCACATTCAACCGTATCTCATGTGATCAAAACGTTCAAGGACCGAGAGACAACCAAGCGGAAAAATGGTAGTGGCAAAAAACGTGGCACATCAAATCCGGAGAAGGCCAGGATGGTATTGAACCAATTTAAGCGTTATCCCAACATTTCGATCGGGGATGTTGCGAAAAAGGCCAGAAAACAATGAAACGTTCTGGATTTCATGAGTACAAGGTCCAGAAGGCACCGAACCGGAGCGATAAACAGAACTCGGTGGCCAAAACTCGTGCAAGAAAACTGTACAGGGAGTGGCTCACAAAACCGTTCTGCATTGTGATGGACGATGAGACCTACGTTAAAGCCGACACCAAACAAATGCCAGGACAGGAACACTACGTCGCCACCTCTAAGTTGGCCGTTCCGGAGAGTGTACGGAAGAAGAAACTGTCGAAATTCGCCAAAAAATTCCTTGTCTGGCAAGCGATCGGCGGATGTGGCAAAATGAGTCAGCCCTTCATCACCTCTGGGACCGTCAACGGACAAATCTACAAGGACGAATGCCTCCAAAAACGACTTCTGCCCTTCTTGAGATCTCACGATGGGCCGACACTGTTTTGGCCGGATTTGGCATCTTGCCACTATGTCTTAGACTGGTACAAAGATAATAATGTAGTTTTTGTACCAAAAAAACGTCAACCCTCCAAACACTCCGGAACTCCGCCCAATTGAAAATTTTTGGGCAATCATGAAGGCAAAGCTCGTTAAAACTCCAAAACTGATAGAAAATGAACTTGAACTAAAGAAAGTGTGGTTAAAAGTAAGTAAGCAAGTCATTACCCAAAATTTGATGAAAGGGGTCAAGGCAAAGGTGCGGGCATTTGGGTTGGGAGAAGAGGTTCAATAAACCAATGATTTCAAAACTTAACCATTTAGTAGTACTTTATTTCCAAAAAGTTTGAAAAGAATTGTGCTCAAGGAAAATTTTTGGTGACCTATTTTGTGTGTCCAAATTTCATCGAATACAGTCTTTAACTGAGATAAATTCAAGAAAAGCTGGGAACGTTATTTTGTTTATCAGTATGGGCACTTTTGATTTTTCGTGTTATATTCATCAGAGAGCAACTAAAAGAAGCCAAGTGACCCTCCTTAGATTGAAAGTTCAAAATCTCTTGTTTGCAATGAAAGGTGCACTAGATAACTATACTATTGTTATGTAGAAAGAGATGTTCGTTCATCACCATGAGGCACCAAGAGCGGACAGTAATGTTTGCTAGAATGAAAGATATGAAGAGAAAGTGTTAAAAGTTCCGTCAGTGTACGGTAGGTTGGAAAAAAAATAGAAGTATTGAAAATTGAGCGAAAGGGCATGGGTAAAGAAGTTCCTAATGGAAAATCCCTCGACTCCCTGGGTGTGATATTAGTTAACATACAATATAAAATGACAATTGGAATTGAAAGCTCTCAATTGATAACTATTGAAGTACATTTAGAACATTGAATCGAGAGCAAGCAATAAGCTCGATTCGCTAATAAAGAAGAGTATTACGCCTACCTTCCATCCTGTACTACGGAATGCATGCGGCTTTTAAAACTTTAACCAAAATTCAATTTACCTTGCACTTTTTTCTTCTTATTAAAAAAACATCATTTAATTAAGGTTCCTATTTCTCAATTACTTCAACAGCTGCGTCATCTCAACAGCACTCCTCGTAACAAGCCAGGCACCCGGCAACAGTGATTCCAAAGAAATCAACTGCAACGCTAGCATTCGATCTCGGCACAAACATTTCTCCGAAGGTCAGCGGCTGTTTCCGGCCAACGTCTACTGCCTTTGGAGGCATAACCTGCAGCTGTGTTGTTTCTTGGGTCTGTGTATTTTCAAATGCGCGAAATTTGAATCCAATTTTGAACCGAGAGCGCGGTCGTAAATCTTCCAATCAATTCTCCATTCAACCTCACAGAGAGAGAACCCGTACCGCCTCTGTTTTGAATGATTAGGCCACACAAAAAAAGGACCGGCGGGCGGACGGACGGTCGGAACTGTTGCGCGCAGCACAAAGGAACCCTAAACTTGCCCTCTTGCACAATGTTTGGCTGAGTAGAGCAGCAGATCGACGAGTGTCAGTAATGATTCCCTCGAGGGCACAGACAGCACCTACTGTGGATACTAATAAGGGAAGAATGTACGAGTTGTTTGTAGCCGGTCTGTGGTGGGTTTGGTTGCATCCAGTGCTGAGTTGTTTGATATCTAAATCATGATTCGCATATTCAATCACTTTTCAATGGAGGAGCATCTCCACAGTGCTGGGCGAAGTCTGGTTCCTTTCTGGTTTGGGGCCAGCATGGTCCGGTCGTAAAAATAAGAGTCTAGTGTGGTGATTGGCATACATGGGGGGATGCAATAGTGTTGGTTCGACCATCGTCGTCCTGATCAGACAGGAAGGCATTCGACCGACGTCTCATGGTCGCTTGGGTTTTTGTTTTCGTCCCTTCTTGGGGCATGGTTTTACTGCCCCTTAATTTTACTGTCGGACTTATAGCAATATATTGATTAGATGGCTTTCATCGCTGCAAAGTTTCAATTGATTCTCCGGGGGGATAATTTTCCATTGAAAGCTCTGTCAATTTTTGCTGGTGTATAAATCAGAGAATAGCTACAGATTTGTGTATCGTTCATGTTCCTATTCCTAAAAGCTGCCGACTCAGAGTGTCACAGGCAAAGTTAATTAAACCCATGTATGATTTATCCTTGGTTCCTTGAAGTAGCACGATTGGACAGCTTAACCTGTCTGATGGCATGGCAAAACATTGCATCGCCATTGATCATCGTCACGACCAATAAATCAGACGCGGTTGTTGAACAGCATCAGAGTGGAAAATCGCAGCCCCCATCCCGGAGCCGAGTTTACTCTCCGGACAGTCAGCATGAAAGGGCAGCGCCACCACCGAGTCAGTTGTTGAGCACGACGATGATGGTCTCTAGGAATGGCACAAGCGATGAACTCTTCCACCATTTCCACATTCCGGCATTGGTCGGCCGGGAAAGTGGTTTTGATAAGATCTCTCGCCATTCTGCAGGGCAAACGGTGTGTCACTTCCAGAGGTTTATATCGATTTTCCGGTCACAGGAAAAATGTCCCCTTGCGATTGTGATATCAATGATGAAACGCTATTTCTGGTTGTGATTCAACTGATAGCTGTATGAAGATCCTTCCATTCTATTTGCATTTATACGTTTAGTTAGCCTTGTTATGCAAACGTCACATCTGTGTTGTGATTTAAGTTCGAAGTAATTTTCGATTGAATCAAGTCTATGTTTACTTCGTGTAGAACATTTTCATATTTGGGTTTACGTCACATCGGCTTTCGCTCAACAAACAGTTCTAAGAAATGTCCCTTCCAAGCACACGCCACTCAGCTTAAGGGAACAACTTCGTCTCCATCATTTCAGGAAACTATGGTAATCAGCACACGAATAAGTCAGCTTTTCTTCCATGAACAGTAAAGCGACTTGCAAGATGTGAGTTGGTGAATATAATTGCCGGTTCTCGTTAATAGTTGCCGGCAGAAACCAATTGGAAACTTCTGGTGAAAAGCCGGAATGATATTGACAAGTTCCGAGAAGGCAGCTTCGTCAAATAAACATGTAAGTCTAGATGCTTTCAAGTTGCTTGGTCTAGCCTGATGAGTATCTTTACTTTTTGAAAAACTGCGTCGTAATTCTCTTGTGAATAATTTCAACTAAATAAAAAAAATCTTCAAATGAGTTAGTGTTGACGGATGTGATGTAATAAGCTACATTTGACATTTAACGCACAGGTATTTTTTATCAGATATTTTGTTGAAATATGGTGCTTGCTCATAAGCCATATAGAAATTGTCCACGTTGAAATTATAGCACACGAAAAATGTTTGAAACTTTGGGTTGTTTAGTTCTGTATGTAATGATTATAGACTGTTCCAGAAAGTATAAGCACACTATCAATATAACAAAAAAGTCATGTTTTTTTTAGTTTTAATAATTTTATTTGGCAAATCATATTTGTATTTGTGTTTTATGTGATATTTTACTCTCGCTTAATCAAAATATTTAATCATAGCCAAGACGCCTAACTTTTCCTCGAACATGACCCATTAGCTTCTGCACAGTGGTACTTCTCACCATTTTGACCACTTTTCTAAATTTCAATTTTTTTTTCTAAGTCCAATCTTTTTTAAATTTTTGGATGTCGTCCGCTGGTTTTATGAATTTTTGAAGCTTTGCTTTGGTTAAAGCCCAAAAAGTCTCGATTGGCCGTGCCTCCGGGCAGTTCGGCGGATTCATGTCTTTCGGCACGACACATACATTTTGACTTTTGTACCATTCTAAAGTGTCCTTTGCGTAATGACATGACGCCAAATCAGGCCAAAACACTACTTGACCTTCGTGCTGCCTGATCATCGGCAATAATCGCTTCTGAAGACATTCCTTAACGTATTTCTGAGTGTTCATCGCCTTCGTTGATGTACGAACTAGATGTTTTACCACACTCACATGTTACCTGCCAAACCATAACCTTCTTACCAAATTTTTCGGTTAAAAATTGCCTTCTCCGTTTCGGGGATATCTTTGTCTTCGCTTACAGTATAGAATTGTGGTCCGGGAAACATTTGTAATCTAGTTTCACATACGTTTCATCGTCAATTATTATACATCCACACAATTTCTACACAGTAACGAATCGTAGAGTTTTCGTGCCCGTGGTTTCACGGACGTGGCCTGTTTTGGGTTCCTTTTGGGTTTTTTCTGCTTCCGGTATGTTTTTAGCCTAAGTCTTTCTTTGGCACGCATGACGTTACGCGACGAGGTCCCAAGTTTTTTTGCAACATCCCGAACGGAAGTCGCTGGTTTTCGCTTGTAGGCATCCCTGATCTTTTTATCGATATCCGGACTAACAGGACCGGATTTCCGACCACTCTTCGGCGCATCTTCAAACGTACACTGTTCTCTATGGCAGATCGCTGTAGAGCAACTTTTCCCTCGTCAACTTAGGGTGTACCATTAAAAAAAGTTTTTCTGTCCTAACTTTTTTATTACAATTTTCATTGTTAAATTTTCGGACGAGTTGTAGGACTTTTAAAGGCGCGTATTTTGATATATTATTTTAGCCGCTAGCCTTATCCAATCAATAGTTATTGAAGTTTTTTTTCTAAAACCATCCCAGATTCAAATGTAATTTTCTCAAGATACAGAAATTACATATCTCTAGTTTTCACATATGTTAAACAATATAAATTGTCCTTTTAAATGACGTCTTGGATTTTTTTGTACTTGCACCAATCATAAAAATCAACATTTGAAAAGAGCGTATTTTTTTTAGAAAAACTTCAATAACTATTGATTGATTGAAGCTAACGGCAAAATTTGTATATCAAAGTACGCGTCTTCAAAAGTTCTAAAAGTCGTCGCAACACAACTTTACGGTGGGAATTGAAATAAAAAAGTAAGGGCAAAAATATCATTTTTTTACAGTACACCCTAAGTTAATGAGGGAAAATTGCTCAAAACCGGTCAATTTTTAAGCTACAAAAAATTTATATATGAAAATTTCATGAATTTTTTTGCGCTACAACTTTGTTAAAGAATGTAACGTCTATTTCTGCAAATAAAAAAGTTAGTTTTTGTATTTCCGTGAAAATGGGAACCACCCTAATTTTTATTAACATAAAAAAATGGGCCTTGATTATACAAACCATGTTGTAGAACATAGCTTTGCTGTTAAGTTTCAAGTTTAGGCGCTGGGAGCATGTTTCCTCGTAAATTCGTGATCTGGACCATAGTGAACTGGAACCGATTCCTGCAACAAGTAAGTTGAACTTCCCAAAGAGTAATCTACACTTTGAATCACGATTGAAGGATTTCGCGAAATAAGCGCCCCAAAAGCATTCCGCGCCTATTTTCAACTTTATGCTTCTATTGATTTCCAAGCTCATCTGTTTAGCACCAACCGGGGGAGACTTGGTCCTATACCCAATGCTTTCCTTAGCTCCAATCCGCTCAACAAATCGCAATGTTTTGGTATATAGTGGGCGGAATATTATAATTTGAGTTAATTCAATACAGACATCTTCCAAACATGGAAGATCGACAGATAATCGGTGTGTTTGGTAACCCAGAGCAAGATGCTTAGAGGTGGACCGGAAGAGTTGACGAGCTACCTCACCCAATAACAATGCTTCAATCAAAAAATCACCTAAGGAGTTCCAGTCAAGTAAAATAAAAACTTGACTGAAACCTAACCTGTCACAGCCGTGTAGTCAGATCTTCCAACGTTGATGACTTCAAAGCCAGGGCGACTCACAGATCCCTGATTTCCCCAGTAAATTCGTTGAACGCCTTCCAGTTGACAACCGGACCATCTGAAGAGCACTGAGTTATCTTTTTCAGCAATGCTGGATTTGCTCGGATTTGTTCGGACAAACTCGAAAGTCTTTTGAATTGCCCTTTACTATAGCAGAACAAAGCCAGAATTTATTTTATAAATGTTAGGTTTAAGTTTCTCAATATTGCCTTTATGATAACTTACGATTACAGTTTCTATTCTTCCCCTTGCAGATCTTATCGAACCATGAGTTCCAGTAACTATTTTAACTTTTAATCCAGCCACCTAGTTTAGTTTAGATTTTGATTTATATTTATGGTAATTGTAAATAGTTTTAAGGACTCACTTGCAACGTAACTTGTCACTAGTAATTAGCTTGGCATCTACAAGTATCGTTTTTCTTTTCCTAGTTGAAATTTTTATTTCATTTAATTAAGGCCAACCATAACATGATTTTAATCTTACTTACAATTAAATCACTAGAAAAAAGCACAATCTTAATTATGATTCTTCTAATTTAACGTTAATTTGGCATAAAAAATTATCCCTTCTAACCTTACGTTATACAGTTATTTTTTTTTTTTTTTTGATCAGTTCGTCTATTTGTTAGACTCAGGCGTGTGTAACATTAAACGGAGCCGATATTCAATATTGTGGTGAACAAAGTTTTACTTTTCTATATTAGTAAAAGAGGGATGCCAATTACTTGTGGCACATTATCGTTTGGAAAGGGCTAGGTAGGTAACTTATTTAAGCCATTATTAGCTGGTTTTGGTTGCGACATGTACCAAATCCTCGATCCCTGTAGTTCCTTTCAGGAACTAAGCCGCAGATGGGTGTCCACAGCTTGTTGGGCAGGTACAAGTAGCACGCAAACAAAAGGATAGTATAATTAGGACACAATGGTAGGGAATTTTCTAGAGTCGTAAGAAGGGGTGGGGGGGGGGGGGTAATGACGTTACACTCTTAGATCTGACAAACAAAGGAACTCGTAAATCGCTTGCATTTATGGAAGATCACGCATTCCCAAAACATCTCTTACCTCGCGGAAGGGTTGTCTTCACTGCGTGAGCGATGTCATCATAACCGGTTCCGTACCTAATTGCTATCGACGAGGATAATTCTGTAGAGACGTCTATTCTGTACGTCTAGCGAGTAGTGGTATGAGAAGTCTTGACATCACTCAAATGAAACCTCGACTTACATCCAGACCATTGAACCACGATCTCGACAAAACATTTGGAATAATGGAATGTAACCACCGCCCAAGAGAATTACTTGTCCAATCGTTTTGCCAACTTTGAAGAGAACTCTGACGTACTAATGGGAAAAATTCATCGCCTTCTTGTGCGCCCACCTTTGCTAGAGAGTCCGCCTTCTCATTGCCTGGAATTGAGCTATGTCAGGGGACCCATACAAAGGTACTCTTAAATGATCTTTCGACAAATGCACACATCTGCTCCCTTAGTTTTGAAAGAAACTAAGATAAGTGCCGCACTGTTTTCATCGACTTCAGGGCCTCAATAGGACTGAGGCTATCTGAGAAGATGAGGTAATGGTCTATAGGCACGTCGAAAACTATCCTCAATGCGAGATTGATTGCTGCCAGCTCAGCAACATATACGGAACAAGGTTCCTGAAGTTTCCGGAAGGCAGATGAGTATTCATTGTAGACACCGAACCAGTGGATCTTCTTTTGCAATTGACATGTTGGTACTTTTCAATAATTAAAATAGGTCGAAGTTGATCTGGAACTCCTTGAATAGCCTGTTTCATGGAGAAATCATAATCAATGGAGGAACTGTGATAAGGGAAGCGTACTCTAGGAGAATTATTGCATGGAAGACTAATATCAGACGACATATTGTAAATATAGATTCGTAAGAATCTAGACTGGGTACTCAATTCGAGCATTTCTTCGAAATTTTCGATGACAAGGTTGTTCAATAGATCATGATCAGTATTCTAGATGAGAGCTCCCAGAAGTGGTTCTGTAAGGGTTTTACTCCTGCCAGAACCTCCAGGCTCATATTATGCGTTAAATGAATACAGCCAAGGGCAATACGTAAACAACGATATTGAATGCGTTCCAATTTAATGAGAGGTCTGTTTCTTGCCGAGAGGAAGAAAAAAGAGCCATATTCGAGAACTGGAAGAATAATTGTTTTGTAGAGTTTTATGAGGTCTTCCGGGTGAGCACCCCACCATGTTTCGGAAATTGATTTTAGAAAATTGATCTTTTGTTGACATTTCTGTTTTAAATACGCAATGTGAGTACTCCAAGTGCTTTTTCAATCAAACATGACTCCAAGGTTTTTGATGGTCAAGGATTGGGTAATGTCTCTTCCCAACAGCTTGAGACGCAGTTGAGCTGGGAACCGCTTTCTAGTAAACACTACCAATTCGGTTTTTATTGCGATGAAACCTCAATCCCCAAATTTCTGGCCCAGATGGACATATTATTTTGGGAATTTTGCAATGGTCTTTGCAAGATTTCCGCACGTGGACCTCTAAAGGAGATCACAGCGTCGTCTGCATTTGTTTTTCTGACAGTAAATTATGCAAAAAATTATGAAAAATTCCTGTTAAACCACTACTGTGCATGCTTTCTGCCAGTATATGTATGGAAACAGAATCAAATGCACCCTTAATGTCCAGAAATACTGAAGCCAATTGCTCCTTGTGTGCAAAGGCCAATTGTTTATCAGATGCAAGCAACGCTAAACAATCGTTTGTTCCTTCGCTCTTTCGGAAACCAAATTGCGTATTTGATAGCAGGTTGTTTGATTCAACCCAACGGTCAAGTCTTGATAGGATCATTTTTTCTAACAATTTCCTTAAACATGATCGGACGGTAAGAATTGTAATCAGACGCTAGTTTCCCAGTTATAGAGGTATTGTTGTCACTTTTTCCGTTCTTGTGTTCTCGCCTTCGTTTAAAAGCGAAGTCCGTTTTCAGTCACGGGTTTGTTGCGCTCAGTGCAGTGTTCCCGACAGTTCTGTTAATGAGATCGTTGGACCAAGTTGATGACAAAAACACTATTTAAGTTATTTGAAAAAGGTGTGAGTATGATTCCTTCCATAGGATCAAAATTCCCAACTTTTTCCCGCATATTTTCCGATGATTTTGGCTTCCCGCATTTCCCGATTCTCCCGAGTCTGTGGCCATCCTGCATAAGGTATATTTTCAAATCACTCTCAAACCACTTTGATTCGAAAAACTCAAACGATCTCATATCTAACTCTCATATATTCAGACTCACACATCATGAACAGGCTAAATTCACCGACTGACTACCGTCTCTTTCGTCTATGAACTTCTCCCCTTCATTGAACAGATAACCTCTTGCAGCATCCACACACACAGTTCCCCCACCCAACTTCATCAGCCTCAACAACATCCGCATTGGAAAGGTCTAAACTCTCATCCAGCCATCTATCCATCCAATTCGTTTCGTTGCTCCCCGCAGCTCTCTTGATTGCAAACATCGACCATCACACGTTTTCCTTCCGCAAGTACAACTTGCCTATAGCTAGTCCTCAACCGTCTCTTCCCCTCCCCACCCAATTACACCCAACATGTTTCCTCCTTTCGCAACACAATTTTTCTCACCCCTTGCACTTACGTAGCTCTCTTCGTTTCCACCGATCAAAAATCGGCCTCGGTACGATGCTTCATCCCGGAAGAGCAATCGCAAAAACGCCTACCTGCATTTTGTTTGTGCGTTGCCTTTTGTATAGAATGACAAAAGCAAAGAAGAGTGCAAAACCAAACTCCTCCACCGTCCTCCCCTCTGGTTCCCGGCAGCGGCGATGAGCTTTTTTCAGGCGAAAAGCGGAAATCCCACACCCGTACGCATGTGCGCGCGACCTGCAGACGGGGCCAACCTGCGTTACGGGCGTTACGCCGTTTCGTCCTGTTACTGCACGGTAAGATGGCGTGTTGTTCCGGAGCGTTCGGGCCGAGGCACGAACTTTGACAGCTCGCTCTCCTTCTCTCGTGAATCTCGCTCCGAGTGGGACGTGAGGTGAATCCTGTTTGGGCCAGCTCAAGTCGGGTTGGGCGGTTGGCAAAACCGCTCGCTGCTCCGGAGCTCAGTGACGAGCCTAGCATGGCCCAGTCAAAGCCAACTGTGTCAAACGGTGCGGGTGTGCCGAAAAGTAGGCGCTGCGTTTCGCGTAGGTCAGTGCGTGTCATAGCTCATCTGCTTTCAGCAGCCAGCCCTCTGGGAATAGCAATCAAGCATTTCATCGCAGCTAGGTAGAATTTATGGCCAAGGCCCTTACCGTCCCTCCGGGGGTGCAGTGACATCGATTGCAGTAATCTGCCAGCGGACCAGTGTCAATAGGCGAAGCATGTGTCAATAAATACACCAAGCGAAGATTAGAAATGAATACAGCGTGGAAACGAGAAAAAGAGTGAAAATCCTGTGGGTGGTTGCACTGGGTCAGTCATCGTATGAGTGTGAGTGTATGTGTAAAAGAAAAAGGGTGTAAGCAGTGAAGAAACATCCGGTTGTGAAGATTGAAATCGATACCCAGGTGGGTGTTTTTTTTTGTTGGATATTACGTTCGAAAGGAATTGGAAGATTGTGTATTTGACAGACGTTTTTCCGCACTCTGTTGTGTGCTGGAGAGGAATGCGAAAAATGTTGCATCCGGAGGACAGTTTCGACAGGAGAGAAGAGCTTCTTCCTTGGTGAATGTCATCAGCTCGATCCGATTGAAGTGGAAATCAGCACCAATGGACTAGAAGGCGTGTGCAGCAGGTGCCAAGAGCGAGGTAAATTGACGTACGGTGTGTGGATGGCAAATCGGGCCATTGTTCTGATCGGTTGTGACGTCTGCTGTGTGTGCCTTTGGGGAGTATCGTAGGAGTATCGAGTGAAATGGCCGGAATCGATTCGGTAGCTCTCTGTTTTGGGTTGGATGGCGAGACCAGCATCGATTGGATCTTTGCTATTGGAGTTCGATAGCGACCGGATGGGTGCATTCTTATGGAATTTTTTGGTGTTGGTTGGGAGATGTTTTCCTTACTGAATGTTGAGACGCCGTTCAATGATGCTGTAATATTGTGCAATTCACAATGGTCCCAAAGTCGTGTTTAGAAAGACAAAAATGTTAACGATGAAGCCGGCGGTTTTAGGTTTATGGTGTCTTCGGGAAAGTTTTCATATATTGTTTGGCCAATGCTTTCAAGATAGTGAATTAATAGTGGTTCTTATAGTTAGTTAGTACAAAACGTGAACTTTTTAATACATTTTTATAGACCAGTACAATGTTCTACAAAACTATAGAACTAACAATATTGAACACATGCTGAAAAAACAAGCGCCCTATCTATTGATGAACACGAGTTACCGTTAGTTTTTAAAGGGAAGGGTGGTTTCTGGAAAACATAAATGCAAAAAATAAAGTTTTTTTCTCCATAAATCGCTATTTATTGATTTCTCGTAAATACTTTGTTATGGACAGTTTAAGAACTTTAGATTGTGGTCAGTTTTGCTGAAGAAAATATATATAGCTATCTATTTTAATGGGAGAGTGAGGCACAAATTCCTTCAAAGAAATTTATCCTTTCAAACACATACCCGATAGGAAAATTTTTGATCAAATTTGAAGTACTCTAACTTCATGAAATATTATCCGATTTAATTTCATCAAAAGAATTCGACTGGAAAATTAATGCAGTTTTATATCTTGGTAACATAATAGGCGATGGCCACCGGACACCGGCGTTGTTCCGGGTTTCCGGAGAAACCATCTCACATGTTGAATTTGTGATGAGATTTTGTACAAGATGCCGTTGTCAAACTCTTAGAAAACACATAAAAAAAAAACAAAATACTTACCGAGCAAATAGAATATCGATTACGAGAATCGGCCTTAAATTGACCAAGATGAGGCCATTTCCGTGGAACAGGTTCTGATAAAGGGTCCTGGATGCGATTAACTCTTTATGTTACTCAAAACATGCCATGTGACACCACTTTCTTCTTGGTTTTCCATCAAAAACCTCATTGTAAACTTAAAGTGGATCCTTGACCATATTGGCCACTCCATCGGAACGTTTCCGGAGGAACCTGTAGTAGGGACCAGTTAGGCATTTATCCCAAAACAAATGCCTTACTGGTTCCTACTACAGGATCCCCCGGAAACGTGCCGGTGGTTCCGGGAGTGGCCAATATGTTCAAGGGTCAACTTTAAATTTATAATAAGGTTTTTGATGAAAAACCAAGAAGAAAAAGATGTCACATGGCATGTTTTGAGTAAAATGAAGTTTTATTCGCATCCAGGACCCTTTATCAGTATTTGTTCCACGGAATGACCATATCCAGGGCTGGCAAATGTTATTTTCGATGAAAAATGACTCACAATTTTTACCGAAATACGTCTGAAAATCTCACCTGGCGAGAAAACGATGATGGAGATTTGTTTTTCAAAAACTCATCGATTTTTTCGTCATGACAGCACGTGAGTGTTTTGGTCATCACTCCTACAAGCACATTTATTGGTATAATTGTTAGATTTATCACAAAACAATTTCCTTTTTGTCGATAACATATTATTGCTTGGCTAATTTCATGTAAACTAGTAAGATATTTCTGAAACAAAATCGTATGGGAAAAAATCTCAGGACCAAATGATGGTGTGAGAATGACAAGGAAGCTCATGATAATTCGTTTCTTCTCGTGACAGTGAGAAGGCTTGTTTTGTCATCGTCACATGATGACCATGAGATTTACCAGCTCTGACCATATCTCGGTAAATTTAAGACCGATTCTTGTAATCGACAATTCATTCGCTTGGTAAGTATTTTGTTTCTTCGTGTGTTTACAAAAAAAAAAAAGTTTGACAATGGCATCTTGAACAAAATCTCATCACAAATTCAAAATGTGAGATGGCCTCTTCGGAAACCCGAAACAAATCCTGTGTCCGGCGGCCATGGCCAATTATATTACCAAGACATAAAACTGCATTAATTTTCCAGTCGAATTCTTTTTGACGAAATTAAATCGGATAATATTTCATGAAGTTAGAGCACCTCAAAGTTGGTCAAAAATTTGCCTGTCCCGGTCATTTTGTCGATCCCCTGTATCTTGAATAGGCGCAAATGGATTTTCATTCAAATGAGTTCAACTTTTGAGGGGCATTCAAAAACACATTAAGTAAAATTAAACATTGACAACTAAAGCCTGTCCTCGTAAAATGTCGGGCACCAACATAATCGTAGCTATCCAAATTTACAAACAATTCAACAAAACCGATTGTTTATTTCGCAATAATAGAGTTATATCCAGGCAAAATCGTCAAAAGGTCGAAAGTAACAATTGTAAACAATGCCTAAAAACGTAAATTTCCTGAAAATTTCAGGTGGCTAACATCTTCATCTACAACCGACGGGAAGGTAGTAACTCCTTGAATCTGTTTTTGATGCTATCTAATCCTTATTTCTGTAAAATTCTTTCTGCGGTACACCCATCAGGTTCCGTACGGCATCCTCAGATACGCCCGTCGTGACGATTCCCCACCTTCTCTTTAAATCATCGGTACCATTTTCTTTCTTAGTTTCGAAAAGTTTCCGCCAAACTAGAGCCCAGTACTTCTCTATTGGGCGAAGTTTTGGACAGTTTGGTGGATGGGCTGATTTTGGTACGTATTTGATCTCTTGTACCTCATACCATTCCAGGACGGATTTCGCATACTGACAAGAGGGGAGTCGTGGCTTCTGATAAATGGTAGCAACCACTTTTGGAGACATTCTTTCTCATAGACATCCTTATTGATAGTGCTGGTAAGGATGAAATTTTTAGATTTTCGACCACAACTACATATGGCCTGCCAAATCAAATACCTCTTCGGGAATTTGGACACCTTCTTTGTCTGGAAATGCTCGGCAACGGCGTTCCTTCGCATTGTGGCATAAAAAAGCAGACCGGAGAGCTGTTTCAAGTCTTCGAATACGTATGTTTTGTAGTACCTTATGATACAACAAAATGTTTGCAAAAAAATGGTGTAAAGCACATGTTTTTGCAGTGAAATTGTAATCACGGATGGGCTCCTTTTCACTTTGTACGCCTTCAGTCCTTGCCTTTGATTCACCTTTTTTCACGTATGATTTTAACTTCCCAACTTTGCGAGCCACATTTTGCACAGAAAGATTGGGATTTTGCTCATTAATGGCTACAACCTTCTTGTTCACTTGTCGGGAACATTCTTTTCGATTTGTTCTACTTCCATTCTTCCGATCTACTGTCAAGCGCTTGTCAAATTATTTACAAACACAAAACACGGTACTTTTTGGTAGTTTTAGTTTCTTGGCAAGTTTGTGTACGAATTTTACAAAAAATAATAAAATATAAAATACAAAATTTAAACTGAATGCATTAAGAATGTAAACATGTTAAACCACGAAATAAAGTGGATAGTTTCAGCTTTCAAATAAATTAAACGTTTCAGCGATCCGTGAAATAATTCAAAACCTACATTAAAAGAAAAGTAACTGAAATTTAACGGTGACAGGCTTAATTTTAGAGCTAGGAAAATATTTCAATAAAGGAACTACGGATAACAGGCAGGATCAGATAGACATATCTTTGAACTTTATATAGTAGGGAAAATCTTGCAATGAAAGAGTCTCTCCTGTTTCGCTCTCTTTCATTTATTACAGCGCCATTATAAATCATTCGAGGCATTCTTTAGTACAGATCGAAAAACAACAATGCAAGCATACTCTACAAATAATAGAATGACAAACGTAAAGGTGATTGGAATATGAATGAGAAATGAAAAAGAAGTCAAAGAGAACTTACTTTTAGATTCGCCCTAAAGAAGAAAAAAGGCCCTAGATATGGAGAATTTGACATTTATCTATTAAATTTCGTATTTGTGCAGATGAAAACATTTTCATTGTGATGTTCTACGATATTTGAACCACATTTCAATATTGAAGAACTGTTGAAATGTGGAAATGTAAACTAAACATAAAACGCCATTTTAAGAGCAGTTGTAGTTTTTGTGTCGTTGAAATTAAGATTGTAAACAAAAAATATTCTTATGGCGAGTTCGGTAATAAAAATAACATAAAAAAGGTAAGCAAATGTGCCAGTGAAGAATTATGTGCGCTTTTAAAACATATTTCGTGGTTCAAAACGAACATCTGCTTGTATTGGTAAGACGAACTAAGATTAAACAGCCTTCATTTCTCAACAATGTTTAGAGATTTCAATCTAAAATCCCATCCAATTTTATTTCATTTTAGTTTACCAATAGAATAAACATATAAAACTTATAAAAGAAAAGTCGGACACATCAAGTAATATTGCCAGAACCACCAAGTTTTCTTCTTCTATCTTAGCGTTACAACCTTATTGCTTTCGCAATTAACTTATTTAGAACTTAGTGTTCTAAATTCACTTCCACCGTTATTAATTAAGAGCTTTCGATGCCAGGTACTATTTTTGCATTAGTATGATTGTGTGGCAAGTACAATCATACCCGATGCCCAGGGAGTCGAGAAATTTTCCTCATCGAAAAATTCCTAGACCAGACCGGGAATCGAACCCAGCCACATCCAGCATGGTGTTGCTTTGTAGCCGCGCCTTTACCGACTAAGCTAAGGGAGGACCATAGCTCTAATAAGTTCCATCACCATCAAGCTTTATTAAGTTTAATTGACGTTTCATGAACGCCATTAGAAACCAATTTGGTTTTATTACGGCTGCATGAGGTGCCAATAGGTTTCATATTTTATTCAGGTTCATGCCGGATTTTAAGTGGTACGAAGCTTGTTTACATCGTTTGTGTCTTAAAATCTTGCTTTCTTAAACTTCTCTTAATCTTTAGGAACTGGTTTGGAATGCCGTTTTAGGACTACTTCATATAATCTTCTTTTGGTCAGTCAAAAAGCCATTTAAAAAACATTTTGCCATAAGTAAATGCATGAGGCTTGTTCCCGACAAAATCTGAACGCGAGAAATATTTCACAGACTGATGAACGTATGTCTGTTTATAGTGTAAAACAAATTTTTGGTGATACTAAAAGCTTTTAGATCGCAATTGTGTGCGGTCGCAATGGAAATCCGGATCTGTCAGTAAGAAAACTTGCAAAAGAAGCTTGGTTTCCTGCAATCACTTCATAACGATCTTAAATCTTTCGGTACACGTTTGACAACAACCAGGAATGCTGGGAGTGGAACACAAACGGATCTCAGAAAGCACCAGAGGGACGCGAAGGTGAAACAAATATTGCAGAAGTGACCAGATCGTTCGGTACGTACTGTGGCTAGAAAAATAAAAATGTCCCCAACTTTCGTGCATACTTCCAAGCACCAACAAGGCATAAAGTCGTTCAAGGTGAAAACTGTACCGAATCGTCATGATAAACAGAATGTGACGGCTAAAACCCGGGCTCGCAAGTTGTATCGCAAATATTTGACGAAGTTTTCCTGCGTGATAATGCATGATGAAACTTATGTGCTGGAAGACTCCAAGCGGTTTCCAGGAATATTTTATTATAGTGCCATGCAGTGGAACGGCGTAGAGAAGCATTTCAGGACGAAGAAAAAGGACAAGTTTCCCAAAAAATATATGGTTTGGCAGGCAATATGCAGCTGTGGTCGAACAAGCCAATGCTTCATCACTACCGGAACAGTAAACAAGGAAATATACCGTGAAGAATGCCTGAAGAAGTGATTGTTACCATTCCTAAGCAGTCATGACACTTCCTCTCTCTTCTGGCTGATTTGGCATCTTGTCACTACGCCAAAGAAATCTTAAAACGGTATAAAGCGAATGGGGTCCATTTTGTACTGAAAGAGGTGAACCTACCTAACTGCCCGGAGTTGTGACCTATCGAGCGGTATTGGGCTTTCGTGATGAGAAAACTCTCTCAATATAACCAACAGGCTACAACTATAGCAAAATTTCGAAAATCTTGGACAAAGGCAGCTAAATCGGTGGCAGAGAAGTCTGCACAGACCCTAATGGCTGGAGTAAACTCAAAAGTTCGTAGTTTTCTTAGTCTTCATACAGTGTAATTAATTAACTGTAATTAGTTTTAAATGACTAATAATGCACAATTAAATGAATAAAAATGCACCTTGGATTAAACTAACAGCAAATTTGTTTCAGCGCTCTGAAATACCAAGGTCAGGTATCCAGATATTTGTTCCTCCTTGGGTAGAAAGGCTACGTCCGTTTTGCAGCTTTTGATCCTATTAATCAAAAATAAGCATGATTCAGATGTATGTGGTAAACGGATGCATACATCATGGAGGATGTATGCATCCGTTTACCACATACATCTGAATCATGCTTATTTTTGATTAATAGTAAACATGGAGGTTTACAAGTCGACTGAATTTTCGAGAAACTGAAACTTAAGGAATTTACTAATTGCCTTGTTGCGAGTCTCTAAGGCTTATTCGCTCAACATGTGGACTGGAATAATAAGGACTGAATCGAAAAGTAATTATAAATATTCAAAAATTGAAATTGTTTTGAAAACCTGCGTGCTGTATTTCCATCATTGAGTAGTGGTTCACTAATCCGAAGGAAAATTTTACACTTTTATTTAATTTTGCCACTTTGGTTTTTCCACCTTCAGTCGATGAACTTGCCACTTCAAGAACAATTTCATGGTCCGAATGTATGGATATGCAATTTTTGAAATTGAAAGGGGAAAATTCGTGACCGATTTCAGGATCATTGTTGAATTGTTTATCTACCACGTCCTTGATATTCTTTCAACACTCATCAGTCATAGAACCGGTTTATAAACGTATCCCTGCTTGGACAATAATTACTTCATCATCCATCATTCACTATAATGAGAAAGTACCAGGAGTTTGTAATTTTCTTGAACCAATCTTGACCGATCCGGTTCTTATTCTTTTTTTTTTTTCTTAAGTTATAACACTGTCATATGTCAGAAATTTGAGCGTGATCGATGCGTTTGTGTTTGATAGTGATGGCCCGAATAAAAGATTCTCATAGATTTACATTTGAATATATTGTGATCATGTACAATTAATAGTATTGTTCACAACGATAAGATGACAATAGGAGTTATTGTTATCACAATAGAATCTAATGTAAATTAAGATATGTATCTTAAGTGTAGAAAACATCATAATTTTCTGAACAAATTTGAGTTAATTAGTATCAATTGCATTGTTAATCAATTGTTGAAAATCCTAGCATATAGAGTGAATTGTAAATCTATTGTTATGACGATATGCATTTTTCATTAATCTGATTCATGAACAATAAGATGTATGGTCGGAAATAGATTTATATTATTGTATTGTAATTGTATGGTTATTTTTATCCTGGGGGGGAGGGGGGGGGGGCTTATCCGTTCCCTTAGGCAGGATTTTTCACTGTATATAAAATGGACAGCCCAGATTGCTGCGATGAGTGTACCGGATAGATGACGATGAATATTATTGATTTTTGACAAGTTGCTTGGACAGTTTGTGTCACAAATTGCTCCTGAGGCACTAGATATCACTGAGTATCGCCGTCTGTACGGTTTAGAGATCCAACTTTAGGCTACTTGTGGACACACTAGTTCGGGGTAATTCTGCTGATTAGCAGAACAACCGTTAGCAATTTCACAGCACTAGATTTGAAGTTTCCGAACAGACAACGAGATGTTGTTCTGGCTCCAAAACTAATTTATTTTTTACTATTACCATACACAGTTTATTTCTTACATCAGACATTTTTTTTGTTTTGTCGCATTTCACCATCAGTAATATTGTTGAGCAGAGTTTGATTGAAATGTTGTTGTACCAATGAATTTTTTTGCTGAATTGTTGAAAATGTTGCAGAAAGCCTTTAGGGTATCTGCTCTTCCGAAAACCAGAGCACACGAATGGTATAAAAGAGGTCGTGTACCGTTCAGCACAATGTTCTTGATGTATGAGGCATGCAACGTGTGGCTGCACGGCTTGTTCCAAAAGAGCTGAATTTCGTGCAAAAAGACCATCGTAAAAAGGTTTGCTGAGGACATGATTTCCGAGGATCAAAATGGTCAATTTTTCATCAAACGCCAGATATGGTCCCGTGCGAATTTTTACTTCTCTTCAAACTCAAAATGCCCCTTCGGGAGAAGAGATTCGAGTTTATTAAGGCTATAAAAGAAAACACAACGAAGGCGCGTCCTTCCGGCGGTCAATGAACAAACAATGATGACAAAATAAATTTGCATGAAAATAAAGAAAATTTTGATTGATATTTACAAATTTCTGGTACCTTTAACTAAAGTTTACTCAGGATTAGTGTTGACGAAATAGTATGGCGAAGAAATCTGGCTCAAAAATACATGAAATATCCTATGGATCTAGTATTCTACATATGTGTATTCAAACTGTGTGAAGCTTCATTTAGTGAATATTCTTCCACATCACTGATAACATTCATAGAATGCTGCATATTTTTATTTTTTTTGCTGAGAACTCCGAGAGATATTTGATGACCAAGCCTTCGTTTCTATGCCTAAAATTTGTCGCAATGATACAAACTTTGCTTTGATCTTGTACTAGGGGTTTCGAAGGACTTGTGTGGACTTCCTTTTTTTGTTCGAAGTTCGGCTACTCTACTGAAACTTACCACCTACTCAACAAAGCATTATAATGCATAAACAACCTTGTTCTAAATCTGAAACTCTGCTCCCACAATCTTGTAAATTTCAGTGTAAACATATTACTTTCGTTGCTTAAAAGGCTGTTATTCTGACAAACGCAAGAAATATTCTGTGGAAAATCCATTTAAAATGAAAATGACCTTGTACCAAGTACCAAGTCTTTTTGACAAACAATGGCGCACATTCTTACTGAGGTAACCAAGTTTTTATCACTTTGGTTTAAAAAGAGGACATTCATGTCTTTTTAACACGGTTTTTTTACGACGACTTTTGAAATAACGCGGTTAAAGAGCCAAAAAAGCCTAAGTGTTTTCTGATGATGTACATACTATGAAAAAGTCAAAAAACGCGAAAACCTTAATGGATACTTGGTGTGTCATGAAGAAGATTAGTTTCCTCGGTGTTCAGTTCACCTACGCCTTCAATGGTGTGCTGTGGAGGGACTGTTCACATTGTTCATTGTATAAAGCAAGATAGCGACTTCCGGTTTGTGAAAAGCCGCCGAATATCCTCAAATATGGGTATTTTTGGAATGGGGACAATGTTTAGAGGTCGGAAATCGATGTACGACGCCATTTTGGAAACCAAGATGGTGACTTCCGGTTAGTGAAAATTTGCCAAACATTCTACAATATGGGTATCGAAGTGACGACGTGTAAAGGTCGGAAATCGATGTCCAAAATGGGGTCAATATTAGAATCCAAGATGGAGACTTCCGGTTTGCGAAAACCGATTCAAAGACCATTCAATAGGGTCTTATGGGACCGTGATATCTTGCAGTCTGCGGTAGTTGCGCTCATTTCGGTCCAGTGGTTGCAAGATTTTTCACCACACACACACACACACACACACACACACACACACACACACACACACACACACACACACACACACACACACACACACACACACATACACACACACACAAACGCACGCAGACACACAAACGCACACAGACACATACATACATGCACACACACCGGTTTGATTTTGAGCCTAACTGGTTCATTCTGTAAGAAGTTCTAGCAGTTTTAGCTAAATGCCTCGTTTTCAAATTGCAATTACTTGTAGTACAATGAATCAATCTAACCTTTCAAATTGGTTTTGTTTCATCAGTACAAATAAAAATTACAACAACAATGATGATGTGATATACTTTTTTACATATGAATATGTACTTTCCGTTGAAGTTGGCCTGAATATATATCGAAGGTAAACAGTTTTTCTTAGTTCTTCCTGTTGTTACATACGTATAAATTAACTTCACTGAAGGAAACCAGCAATAGAAATGTGCTTCGCTTTTAAACCATCAAACAAACTGAGCAATCTACATTTTTCAGACGTCATTAAGATAAGCTGCTGAGACGAGAAGATTCGAAGTCAAATATATCAACATTTTTTTAAATATCGGTTATTCTTTATTATGTTTGTATACATTTGATGTCAAACATTGTTACACTCAGTAGCAAAAAAAAGCCGAGCAAAATTTTGCTTCCAAAATACGCGTTGTTCAACCTTCTGTAACTTTGTCAATTATCAATATATTTGGCTGAAATTTTGACAACACTATAATTAATGTATAACCCTTATGTGACCCTTATGTAAAAATTTCTCCATGGCTTGAAACAATACAGAGATTAATGTGGACAAAATTTGAACAGTTTTCATACAGTGGTTTGGACTACAGCTGGCGTCAAAGTTGACGCTCCAACATGAGTATTTCTCGCTTTCACCCGACATATACCATGTTGAACTATCGGTGCAAAAACAAAGCCGAGGCGTTGTCATCATACAGGTTTGGGCCGAGTCAATAGGAGGAGTTCGCCCTAGCTTGAATAAGACCAAATATAGTGCTTTGCGACTCTAATCTTCTGAAAGGTTGGTCTCTTCAGCGAAGTAGGACGGGTTCAAAATTCTTTCTCGTAAGACCGAGACCTCTAATACCCTTAATAAGCTGTTTGATACAAACTCATTTGCTACTATAGTTTGAACAAATCTGTGAAATGATACTCCTTTTAGACTTGTTTTCCTGAATATCCTTCTTAGTTTAATAATAAAAACCATCCTGACGATAGGAAAAACCTTAATATAATTGCAAAACCCATTGCAAGCCAAGGTCGGTGAGATTTTTCTAAAGTCAAAACATCTCTAGTCATGTCTTCCCTTAGAAGGTTGGTCTCGGGTCATGCGTCGAAGAGAAGAAGAAGAGGAAGGAGTAAAACCTCGGATGCTAACCAAAGCTTCTAAAGCTCGATTCAATGTAAATCTGGACGAACTGTTTAATACAGCACCACGTCCCTGGTGATTGGAACAAAAAACGTTTGACAGGCATTTGTCGATTTCATTGACGAAGAAGTTGGTGAAAATTGTGGTTTCTCAATTGATCGCCGCGTCACGAAATTACGGATCATGGAACTTGAAAAAAGAAAATTAGTTGTGCACAAACATCTAGAGAATCCTTCGTAGTCTGCCGCAAAAATAGCAGAGCCAACGGTGTGTCTTGTAATCAAACGTTACAAGGATACTCTGAGTGTGGATAGAGCACAGCGCATCTATCATAAAAGTGGCACTAGCGACAAAGAGCTGAGGGAAAAGGTGTTGAGTTACGTGAACGGCAACCCAGGTGTCTTCATACGTGATTTGGCAAAGAAATACGATTCCAACTTTTCCACCGTGCGTAACATCCTTTCAATAGAAGGATATAAGTCTTTTTGTGCCAGTATATATCCGAATCGCTCCTTTTAGTGGCCAAAAAGCAAGCATGATTACTATCCGAACGAGTTTTAGCGAAATTTGATGGCTGTATTTTAATGAATGACGAAACATATGTCAAAATGGATTATAAACACATCCCCGGATTTTACCTGGCATCTGGTAATGAGGATGTCCCTTACCGGTACAAATTTGTTTTTGCTAATAAGATTGCTCGGAAACTAATGCTTTGGCAAGGAATCTGCAGTTGTGGCCTTAAAACCAAGGTTTTCGTCACGTTTCACGCAACGACGTCGAAGGTTTACATTAAAGAGTGTCTGAATAAGCGAATTTTACCCTTCATTCGGCAACACATGACCAACGTTATGCTTTGGCCGGATCTAGCCAGCTGCCACTACTCTATGGAGGTACTAGAATGGTATGTGTTAATGTCATCGCCAGAGATTAATCCTCCGAATTGCCCTTCAGACCAATCGAAAAATATTGGACAATTGTCAAGCGAAACCTTCGAGGATGCGGTAAAGAAGTGATAAATGCACAACAAATGCGTTTAAAGTGGAATAAGTTCGCCGGTACAGTGTCACTAGCGACTGTGCAGATCATGATCACAAGTAAAGTGCGACAGTTCGTTCGAAACGGTGAAATGTAATAACTTGTTCCATAACAGAATAAATACTCTTTTGTTTGACGTTTTGATCAACCGTGTATGTGGTTTAACTCTTGAGTTATGATCACTTGAATGCGTTCAAATTTACTTTGAATCGGGCTTTAAATGGTCTCTCACATTTTTCAGAATACAGCTAGCTTCCATTCTTGAAATGTGAAATGGTGCAATTTATACTAATTAGCTGATTATGAACTCAAAACAGGGGAATGCAGCCAAAATCAAAGTTGATCAAATGCTGATAATAACTTAAAACACTCAATACTAAATTTATTGTTTTCCATCAAGCCCTCGCAACCGTAAACCCGAGCACAATCACATCTAACACTCTCCCTCACCCAATCTTAAACTGCCAAAAGCACATTCGCACTAGGAAAACATATTTTGCCACCATTTCAATTTTCCGGAAACGAAGACAAGTGAGCCCGAGAAGAGCAGCGAGGCAAGTAGTTATTATGAAAAAGTGAAGCCAGAAGAAAAAAAATCTGCTGACCAGCAAAGACCGAGAGTTGGCATTGGAACTGCACACCGATGCAGTTTTCCAGCTTCATGAGCCAGCAGCAGCAGCAGTGACAAAACCCGAGGTGACATCAAAAGGTTGCGTTTGCTCGTTCGCTTCCCTCCCATTTTCGATTCCGCTTGTTTACGCTGCTGAATGTGAAGCATCTGCAAGGATTGTGCCAAACTGATAGTGACACTTCAGGGGCATGCCGTTTATTTCTTCTCTTTTTTGTAGTTGCTGGTGCTACCGTTTCCTGTGATGACGATGGGAACAATAGGGAAGGAGCAGGACATGTCTTCCGGCGGATCGATCGTCGGGGGTTAAGGTTTGAAGTTCGAGATTCGAAAACGATGGTGGATTAAGTGGAATTCCACAAGAGGAAATCAGTAAAAATGTTGGGCACTTGGGCTTCGAAAATGAAAACGAATTACAATAGTTAACCAATATAACTACTAGAATTTTACGCATTCATAACTTTACTGAGAATGTTTGTTTTATTCTTTCAGGCTAAATTTCAAAAACGATATTTGTATTAAAAAGAATTAGCTCCCAATCCCCATCCTAGAGTACAATTAAACTAAAGCGCTGGATCGGAGACGCAGCGAACCAAATAGATGGAGATGTAACTTGAGAGTAGTTTCCATCTTCAATGCACAAGTTCTGAATTCTTTCATTTTTTAGATCATTACCGGCACCGTCCACTTCCTCACCGACTTCGGAGAGGGGAAGGATGATTAGTCTGACAATCCTTGTTAGAAGCCGCGTTTAGCTCTGCGTCTTCAAGGGAAAGGATACAGGGGAAGTTGTGCAGTGTGTCCTATAAAAATGTAAAAATCCCGTATCAAAGTTGAAAAACATTTTTATTTTTATAAATTTTCATCTAATAATCATTCTAGCATAATTTTAGCAAATTCAGAAATAATCACTCGATTCGTCCACCCGCATTCTCAATAACTCTCTCCAGGCGATTGCGAAATCGAGAGCACTCCTTCATGACATACTCCTCCGACATTGAGGCCCACGCTTTGGTAATGGAATCTTTCGCAGAACACTTGGTGACAGGCTTTCGCTTTAACATGCGGCCATATTGAATAGTCGAGGGGGTTCAAATCTGCACAGAAAAAATAATGAATTTTATCAGATGCGAAAAATTTCCCTCGTTAAATTGCAAGCCAAAGCAAGCGTAAACAACGAAATTGTTTGCAATCTTTCATACCACAGAACTGATTCCAGCGATATCTGGCATAAATTTACATGGAATATCCCGTGAATTCTTGCTAAGTCTAGCATTCCCTTTATGTGCATTAGATTACACAGAATAATACATGTTTCTTTCAAACTGGGAATACTTGGAGAACCAATTATCTTTCGGCCAAAATAATTCTCCTTCAGGCAGGTTTGAGACCGTTGGTGCTCCATCTGGTGGGAAAACAAGCTTCTGCTTGTGTTGACGTTTGCTGGAATTCACTGAAGCAGTTGATTCTTCAAAATGTCCATGCAGACTTTGGTGTTCACATTTACACCTGGTTTTACACAGTTTGAAAATAAGTGTGTAATTACACACTAAGTTATTTGATGGGATATTTTACCAACCTTAAGCAAGATAACGCCTGAATCTAGTCTTTTGCATGAAACATTGCAAGCGATTTCGTTGTTTACGTTATGGCTTATAATTAAACGAGAGGAAAATTTACACGTCTGTTAAAATTAATTATTTTTTTCTTTATGATAACAGGAGGCATCTTCAACCCATTTGCCGCATCTGCTCCAAATACTATAACTCCAGTAGGATGTATGAATATATGTATGTATGTAAGATATCAAATTGACTAACCGGTTTGTAGTAATAATAACGCTGTATGGAAGGTCAAAAGGAATGAACCCGTAAGCAGAGACACTCACGCGAAATCCACGGGAAGTTAAGAATCTCCTTCGAACGATATAATCCAACAAATCGAATAATCCAATTCGCAACACTTATTTAGCTTTCTGCAGGATGGCTTGTAAAGAAGGACGCGTCCTGTCGGATGTTTGGTGGTAAACATAAATTTGAAAAGGGTCTGGCAATTGGAGTGCAATATTGAAAACAACATGTGAATTTTATGAACTAAAGCCTTTTTATTTCAAATTTACAGCAAATCATTTGAAACAGTTTACTGTTTGAAAAATTGACGATTAAAATTCAAAACAACCACCATTGAGGGAAGTGACCTGCTTCAAACGATCAATGCCATGTTAGCTGCCCGCAGGTATTCTTCGGGAATTAGACCATATTTAGCTACACAGAAAAAAATAATTAATTTTCACAAGCGTGTAAAATATCCCCCCGTTTAAATCCAAGCTAAATGAGGTGTAAACAACGAAATTGTTTGCAACTTTCCATGTGCCATACAACAACATTGACAATCTTTCATACAACAGGCTGGATTCAGGCGTTATCTGGCTTGAATTTACATGAAATATCCCGTTATATTCTGGCAAATCTAGCATTCTCTTTATGTGCATTAGATAACGCAGAAAATTCAATGTTTCTTTTTATCTGTGTAGTAGATGTCTCTTCGGTTTTCCAAACCTTCAAGTTTTCTAGACCTAACCCTGGTCTCCACCATACTCCATATAGAAAAGTCCATCGGGTTCAAGTTAAGTTAACTCGCTGACCACATCATGCCAGAAATTATCCTAGAAAATGTTCGGCAATCCACAGTTCAGTCTGTTTCGCTTTATGCGTCAGTGCGGAGTCCTGTTGGAAAACCAAAGGCGTTAATCCAAAATGAGCTTGCACCTACGGCTGAAGAACATTCCGTAGAAGCAATTCCCGTTATGGGTAGCTTCTCCCCCAAACTGTCACTGAAGCATCCCAACCCTATCGTTTTGCATTTTAACGACTTGTTGAAGAGTGAAATTCTGTACGTCCATAAATACAATATTTTTCAACTTTGCTTCCGCGGACCTTTGAAACACCGTCTCTTATAATTCACTCCTTCGTTTGCTTCATTGTAAAATCCTATAGTTTTTGGATCTTATATTGGTCTTAAGCCCCTTTTATAGGATACGTCAGATACTGCGATCTTATTTATGAGGATCTTTCCCCTAGTTGAATGGCACCCCGAGGATTTGTTTGCAAACGCTTCTTCACCATTAGTCTTTTTGACACAAGCCTTAATGTGTAGGGATGAGGATGTAAGTATCTACTACCTACACCAAAAAGTTAGAGAGGTGGCAATTGCAATTTTCGCAATCAAATCTCGAGAAATCCACATGTTGCAAATCGGATTTGATTGCGAGAAATCCGAATGCGCACGGATGCAAATCATGCAAAATTGCATTACAATCATGCTTTTTTATTTTGGGTGTACTCGTCCTTCTTACTTTCTTCCACACTTCCTAATTTTTCCAATTTCTTACAATTTATCTAGCCTTTCTGTGGGGCCCCTCGTAGTACTACCAGCATGAATCCTTCGTCGTCGACCGCTTTCTCACTGATTGTCTCAGTCCGTCGATTGTATTCTCCTTATGACTGTATCGAAAATAAGTTATCCACATTTTTTTTCAAAGCATATAAAATAGTATGTTTCATTCAAACTAATGAAAGATCCTTTATTGTACGGGATTGAACTTGAACATTGTGAAGTTCGGTTCAAATTAATATTATTCTTTCACTAATTTTCAAATTTTTGACCGAACACGTTTCATTCAGTTACAGTGTTTCATCACATTTTTGGGGCGACTTAGCCCATTTTTTTAACTCCTGTATATTATCAGCTGCTTTACCAGTCTTTTTGAATATCCTCTTCGCAATCACCTAATAGCATTCGATGGGCCGAGCCTGAGTGCAATTTGGCGGATTGATGACTTTCTCAACGAAATCTTTTTCATGAGCCAATTGAGAGTTGTTTTGGCGTAACGCGCTGACGGTAAATCCGGCCACAACAGTAGAGGGATACTATGCTTCTGATATAAGGGGACACTCAGATCGTAAGATTTCAGCATTGATTGTTTCGATTGTTCCGGTAGTGTAAAAAATGGCAGACTTAATACTGCAGGAACATATTGCTTGCCATACCAGCGCTCTTCGACCAAACTTCTTCACTTGAATCGATCTGTCTTCATCGCTTACTTCTTCCCTTCGACGGCAGAGTAAAATTGTTGACCTTTTAAGGGGTTTTGAGTACTCTTTGACACAAGTCTCGTCGTCCATTGAAATCACAGGACTGAAGCGGCTGTCATGCACGAACAATAATCGTGAAGCCGAAAACTTGGTGCTGCGTGCGGTGCTGATTTGACAGCCCGATTTTCTTGAAGGCTTTATGCAGCAAACACAATAGTCACGGCAGAAGTTGTCATGTTTTGTCGTTAATTTGATTCGAGAAAAAAGAAATTCCGTATTGTACTTAGTGCAGTGGTTATTAAAAAGACAATATCGATTGTTCATCAGCCAGGTATTATAATGTTTTACCTTAATTACTGTTACTAGTAGTTTGGTAGAAGAAATATTGTAAAAAAATATAAACCATTGTGAACCAAGCTTAAAATGTTCAAATCGTCACTAGCGCCACACCAAAAGTAGCTGGCTTCAAGAACTATTGCTCTCTTCAGTCCTCTGATCAAAACGCATGCATCCGGTCGCTGCAAACTTGCAAATACAATATCCGGGCCCTTGTTGCTGCGCGTTGCTTCTGTTCTGCACTTTTTTTTGACGATTTTCTGCTTCTTGTAGGTCTTCAGGATGTTCCGTTTCTTGACACGTTGTATCATTCCGTTGATTAGTTCTTCCGAATTAGAGCTATCGCTTCACGGTTAAGGGTTGGAAGATCCGGGATTTCTACCTCTTTTTGGCAGTTCATCCAAAGAACAGTGTTCGTCAATCTTGATTATGATGGATTTTACACTCGCTTGATGAATTCCAAAGCGCTTCATCAATTGTCGCATAGTTTCTCCCTTTTTACGGAACCATGTGTCCAAAACCCTAATTTTCACGTCTTTTGCAATGCACGACATTTTGTAAACGAAGAATTTAAACCGTGCAAACAAGTAAACAAACGTAAGATGACAGTCAAACCCACAGCATGCTATGATGAACACATTAAAACCGTCACAAATACACGCGAACAACGCAAATGTACATGTATAGTTTATTTTCGATACATTCCTTACATCCGTTATTCATCATGGTGGCTTTGGATTCATCCTGCGCGCACTTGAATTATTGAACTTAATCACCTGCGTAAACGCCCTGGCCAACCCACAATCGTGGTACGTGCTTGGGTGCTAGTGTTGCCGTCCTTAATTGAGGGATTATGTAGCCTGCCAATACGTCTACCAGATAACCGGTACAACGTGGTCATAATAGGCGAATGGGTAGCTATTTGGACCTTTTTGTTACCCACTAGATGTTGTGAGGCTTTACATGTTGTCAGCTTTATCCGTACACAGCGTTGATTTTCACGTTTTTCTCGATAAACACCCAAATTAAAACCGAAACAGCGCTCTGGAACTGCGGGATGTTCATGTCGGACCGATCATTTTGGACATTGTGCGGCTGTTGCAAGACAAAGAGTTTCTCATCAAAAACACGAACTCCTGGCCTGCGAGCCGCGAAAGTATCAATTTGGCTATGTCCAGCCTCTTCTTCGTTGCATCCTCCATTACCCCGTGAACCTTGCGTTTCTTGTACGGCTTGAGCGGTTCATTCTTCGACGGTCCCGGTGGTGGTCGATATGAAATTCCCCGGGTGGCTCACCTCTCGCAAACAACTTTACTTCGACGTCGCGGTACTCCTTCATCGTGCGCGGTAAACAAACAACAAATGACAGCAAGTTGACACCTTGCGCGTCGATTAGCCTATATATGAGGCTAAAACTAACACCAATACCAATGCACAGAATGTACATTTACACAACGATGAAAAGTTATATTCGTACTCATTAAACACCCTGTGACCAGGGTTGCCATTAGTTTTTGGAAAACATCTAGCATATCACAAATAAAATATCTGGTAAAATCTGGCAATACACGGAAATGTAAAAATCTGGACTAACAATTGAAAAGGGTCAGATGTTTTATAAATGTTGATAGGTCCTTTACAAATGTTGTCCCAAAATGTGTCTTTTTTTGACTCGTATACTCGCATACGTCAGTAACAGACAAGCGTGGAATTACACTATTTGACCCATGCCAAGTATTTGACAATTATTTGACCAAATATATAAAGACCTATTTGCACAAAATAGCTACGAATCGTTTTCAGTGGACGAGAACTACACACGCCATAGTTGCACTTGTTATTTTACGGAATCCAGCTTCAATTTGACAAAGTGACATGAGTGCGCAAACGCATCAACAAAATAAACTTCAAAACCGCGTAAAAACGTAATGGGTAAGGCTTGTTCACACTAATCCATCAAGGTTCATTAATTTGTTATTTTCACCACCTAAAATAATATGAGCACATGAAAAGCGTGGATAAAATAAGCAATCACGTAAATCACTTAACGCTTTAGTAGAGTGGGATTGTACGACGCTTTTTTTAATCTGTTTTAATTTTAAAAACCCGCATTAATCCACCGGTGGTGAGACTGAACCCTTCTTACATTTCACCAGAATTACAAACTCAAATGTGGGCAATATTGTACTGGATACATTTTTTCATCAGAAATTCCAAGAAGATTCAGAAATATTCAATATGCCATACATTCAATTGATAAAATGAACTTTTTGTCAATCCTGAACGTATTGTTCAGGATTGAACAAAAATTAAAATATTTCCATGAATAGTCTTTAATGACCTCTGTATGTTAGTTATATAAAAGGGGAAATTACATAAATATTAAAAATTTCATATAATCAGTCCATAGCATGAATTATTAGACAATCCTAAGCGTCAATTTTGATTATCGATATGGATTCAAGATGCTTAATAAGTACATGTTCGTTGAAAATTGGTTATAGTAAATGGAGATTTTTTGTAATTTTCGAATATACTCGTAGTAGTTTAAAACCAGACCACTCGAGTCAATCGATGCTGCTCTAATTCTATACAGTCGCATAGTGTGGCTAGTCCGCTGTATGTGCTATACAACGCACAAGATGCGACACAATAGAATGCAAGCGGCATCGATTAGTGTGATTGGTCTTGTTTGGTTTTGCACTGCAACGAGTATATTTTCATCTCACAATTATGTGCTCTCAGGTATTGTTTTGGTCATACCTCCATGAAGGATTATCCAATTATAATGCAATTTTGACCAGTTATTTGGAGATATCATGGCTTTAATTTGACACCAACAAAACTAAAATCGGTACACAAATAGCTCAGTATGTAATCGGAGACTAAACTGTTTGATTACTATTATAATAGGCCTTCAAGTACTGTTTCGTTCATATCTTCGTAACGAAATGTCCGAATGAAAAAAAAATCAATAGCGTTCTATGGGAATGTTGTAGCTTTCATTTGCCGTCAACAGAACTAAATTCGGTTCACAGATGGCTGAGAAACCGATGTGACATTATTTGTAACGCACACACACACACACACACACACACACACACACACACACACACACACACACACACACACACACACACACACACACACATACATACACACAGACATGTGCTCAGTTCGTCGAGCTGAGCCGAATGGTATATGACACTCGGCCCTGTGGGCCTCGGATAAAAAGTCGAGTTTTCAAGCGATCTTAATACCCTTCTATTGATGTAAGAAGGGTAAATAAGGTCTGGCATTATGGAGGGTTTCTCTTTTTGTCTTTTTGTCGATAAAATGTCTGGCAGTGCCAGATATATCTGGCATAATGGCCTCCCTGCCTGTAACAGAAAATTGTGCAACCCTCACACCCCCTACGTGCCATTATTCATAAGCCTTTTGATCTAACAATGAGACGCGGACACTTACAAGGATAGAAACATTCTGATGGATGAACGTGGGGTGATTGATAGGTGGAAGCAGCACTGCGACGAACACCTGAATGGGGCAAAAGGCACAAGCGCAGAAGACCAAGACAGCAGAAGAAATGAGTACGTCAACACGGTGGACGATGGGAACGCAAGACCTCCAACACAGGAAAAAGTTAAGGATGCTGTCCAACACCTCAAGAATAGTAAGGATGGTATCGGAGCTGAACTCACCACGATGGACCCGGCGGAGCTGTCCATCTGTCTGCATTGGCTGATAGTCTGAATTTGGGCCGAACAGCTACGGGAGGAGTGGAAAGAAGGAATTATATACCCCATCTACAAGAAGGGCGACAAATTGGAGTGTGAGAACTAAGTATAGAGCGATCACAAACCTTAAATGCCGGGTTTGTGGAAAGTTATCAGGCTGGCTACCGCTCGACAACGGATCAAAAATGCCGTAAATACCTGGTTCCGATGCATTACCTGTTCGTCAATTTCAAGGCGGTGGACGACAGTATAAATCAAACAGAGCTATGGAGAGTTATGAACGTTTTCCCGGGAATCTCACAAGAGTTATAAGGGATGCAATGGACGGTGAGAAAAACTACGTGAATATTTCGAGAGATCATTCAAGCTCGTTTGAATCCCGTCGGGAATTACGAAAAGGCTGTTGTGCTGGAAAGTCTCATGCGAAGAACTTGGCTCAACAGCTGAGGTACGATTTTCGCCTGCTAGAAGTGGTGCCTACTATGTGCTCCAGGAGAACTTGTGGTCAAAAAAGATTCTTCCCGTCACTGAATAAACCATGTATAAAACGCCAATAAGACCGGTTGTTCGCTACGGCCATGAGTCGTAGATAATGCTCGAGGAGAACCTGCAAGCACTTGGTGTTTTTCAAGCGTTGCGTGCTCAGGACCACCTTCGGCAGTGTGTAGGCGAACCCAACATCCAGAAAATGGCAAAAGCTTAAATGATATATTGGGCTTGGTCTGTTGCAAGAATGCCGGACAAAAAAAGCCTGTCCACGTTAAATTTTGGGCACTTTTCTTTCAGTGTAGATTTTGTATTATTTCACGGATCGCCGAAACGTTTCACTTATATGGCAGCTGTAACTCGCCACTTCATTGTGTGGTATAACGTGTTACATTCAGTAAAATTGCGTCGAATCAATTGGAAGTTCATTTTGTACGAACGGCAGCAAAATCCGAATTTATCGGTACCCGATCTTGCCAAAAAACTAAAACTACCGAAAAATATCGTGTTTTGTGTGCACGGATCATTTGACCAGCGCTTGACTGTGGATCAACAGGATGGAAGTGGAACAAATCCAAAAGCGTGCTCCCGACAAATGGACAAATAGATGGTAGCCATTAGTGAGAAAAACCTCAATCTTTCTGTAAGAAATGTGGCTTGCAAAGTTGAGAAGTCCAAACCATGCGTACAAAAATTGAAGCAGAGCCAACGACTGAAGGCGTACAAAGTGAAAAAGGTGCCCAACCCTGACGACAAGCAAAATTTCACTGCAAAAAGTCGTGCTAAGAAGACGAAACATACATTCTCGAATACTTTAAACAGCTTCCGGGTTTGGCTTTGAACACCGCAATGCAAAAGCCATTTCCGTTACCGATCATTTCTGGACAAAGAAGGTGTCCAAATTCCCGAAAAAGTATATGCAGCATAGTTGTGGTCGAAAATCTAAAAGCTTCGTCTCTACCGACACTATCAATAAGGATGTGTACGATAAAGAATGTCTGCAAAAGCGGCTGCAATCGTTTATCGGAAGCCATGACTCTCCAGCTCTGTTTTGGCCTCTTGTCACTATGCGAAATCCGTCCTGGAATGGTATAAGGTCAAATACGTGCCAAAAACAGCCAATCCACCAAACTGTCCAGAACTTTTCTCAGCAGAGAAGTACTGGGCTCTAATTAAGTGGAAACAATTCGAAAAAAAATAAAGCAAATGGCAGCGATGATTTCAAGAACAGACGGAGAATCGTCACGGAAGGCGTACCTGATGGTGGGTGTACCACAGAAAGTTCGAGAATTTTACAGAAAGAAGGATTAACATCTGAACCAACTGTTTCTAATGGAGATATAACTATATTACCGAGAAATAAACAGTCGATTTTGTTGATTATTTGTAAATTTTGTTTTGGAATTTAGAATTGGAACAAACTTTTGCTCATATTGTGGCGCTCCTGGTGGACGGATTTGAAAGTTCTTGGCGCCCACGTGTCGGGAATTTTGTCAGCTGTATTTTTGACATTCCGACTGTACTTTGTAAACAATCAACATGGAAGCCGAAAGAAGGGAAAAAATTGTGCACAGCGGAAACTGCGTGGTAAGATTTTGAAGACGATTAAGAGGAATCCCAATCTGTCGGACCGTGATTTGGCCAGAAAATTCGTTGCTGGCCATAGTACCGTGAGGAGATCTCGACTCCAGGAAGGAATCAAGTCGTATCGAGCTAGCAAACAGCCAAATCGGACCATAAAACAGAATAGTGTGACCAAAATCTGTGCTCGGAAGCTATACGACCAGGTGCTGACCTAGTTCGACGGGTGTCTTCTGATGGACGATGAAACCTATGTCAAGGCTGACTTCGGGCAAATCCCAGGTCAAAAGTTTTACTTGGCAACGGCTCGGGGGGATGTTCCAGCCAAATTTAAATTTGTTTTTGCCGACAAATTTGCACGAAAATTCATGATTTGGCAGGGCATTTGCAACTGTGGCAAAAAACGAAAGTTTTCGTTACAAATAAGACAATGACGTCGGAACTATACCAAAAAGAGTGTCTCCAAAAACGAATTTTGCCGTTCATTCGATCCCACGATCATCTCGTAATGTTTTGGCCAGATTTGGCAAGCTGTCATTACAGCAAAGTCGTTCAAGAATGGTATGCAGAGAAAGGGGTCCAGGTTGTTCCGAAAAACCTTAACCCACCCAACTGCCCCCAGTTCCGCCCTATTAAGAAATACTGGGCAATCATGAAAAGGAGACTCAAGGCAAAGGGAAAGGTTTGTCAAAGACATCAATCAGATGAAGACCTGGTGGAATAAGATAGCTAAAACGATGGACGAAGAAGGTGTGCGTGTTACAGGAAAAATTCTAGAATTCCTTCGAAACCGTGACGAATAATTTTATCCGTATTTTTTCTTAAAAGTATGTATAAAAAAAGATCTTGAATTCAATAATAAATAACTGAAATACAGGCAATTGTTTTTGTTCCAATTCTATCTGATGCAAGCTTTATTATTTTGGTGTCCGAAATTGAACGTGGACAGGCATTCTGTGGAGCATAGTGAGTAAGGTGAAGGGATCAGGTGCTACAAAATCTGGCGATTGTGGGTCATCAACGATGTTGGAGAGAAGCAGCCATGAACCGAGTACATTGGCGACATGTTGCAGACGACATTGACATAGTGTTGTTACACCAATAAAATGAATTGAATGTTATTTTAAAAAATAAATTTGTTTTCGCTGTAAATTGAGCGTTACTTTTTACAAGAAAGAACATCTTCATCGAATCAAATCCCACTCTCACATTTTCCTGCATGCGGTTGTAAACATCATCGAATGACGCCAATCATCACAACTCTAACTACATTTGATCAAAATTGCCAACGATCCTCCATAGACTCTCGTGACTTGTTACATCCTTGGCTTGCCATATTCATGACTTCCCACCTAATGAAAGCAAAATTTAATCAATTCGTAATAAATAGCACAACGCCAGCCTGCCGCCTTCTTTTCGCCTTCTCCAACCCTGGAGCAAATTTGCGAACAAACCGAGAAACAAAGCACCTGCCTACCTTCCTGCGCTGAAAAGGGTTGAACAACAACAACATCAACAACGACGACGACGATGACGCTTTTCATGCCATCCTTGGTAGATGAAATCCCGGTCCCCGCCCTTCCCTTCGCCACCTCGTAATCCAACCATTTCAACCACAATAAGTGCGAGCTGTTTGGCAGAGACCGGTTCCTGTGGTTGTTGGTGCAGCCGGGAGAAATGTGGTCCTAAATTAAAAATGCCTGCTTCGTCATCAGCTTTGTTTCGCTTTATTTTTTGTTTTACTTTCCGTGTTTGTCTCATCGCCCAAGGGGGGCTTTGTGGTTTCATGAAGCACAAAAGAAAAGTCTGATCCTGTAACGAAGACAGCCCCATTCCCATCCTAACTCTTCCTCACCTTATGGAGCAACGGGAACCGAAACAAAAATATGCTAGCAGGCACAGGAGTCGGAGAACGGTCAGAGAATTCACTCAGTATTTCTGGGGTTTGCTTGTGTGCTTATGCTGTGTGAAAGAAAACCTCAGACTTTTGGGACCGAGTGATGATGATGAGTTCGGAGCGAATTCTCCCTTTTTTCCGGCTCTCCCCCGAGGCGCCTGGAATTATGCTGCGTTCCAGGCTTCTCATTATAATAATTTCTTCAAGCCATCAACCCTTTGATTCGACTCCACTCCTCCTTGGCGTGTTTTCATTTTCCACCTCTCTCTTGCATTTGGCAGAGTTCGGGGTATGCCATCAAAAGCTAATTCCTTTGTTTGCTTGATTAAGTGGGGCGATCCTTTTATCTGGGTGAGACTTTTTTTGTTGTTGTTGTTGTTGTTGTGCTGTGTTTCTGGAACCTTTTCCTTTTTGCATCAACTCGAAGCAAGAGGATCCAGGTGTCCCTCCTGGCGATAGCTTGACCGCAAGATTATGTTCCGTGTAGATCTTGGGATTTAAATAGTGAATTAGTACCCGCTGAGGAGACAATCTTGATTACGTTGAGATTTTAATTTTTCACGAGATAGCGAAATCTGTTGCTGTGGGTAGTGGTGTTATTTAAAAAGGCGAAAAGTTTGTTTGAATTTCAACATGTTTATGATTCCCGTTCCATAATATGAACTTGAAAATTTAATTGATTTTTCGAATTTTATGAAGCGATTTAAATCACCTGCAGAGATGCGTTAAGACCACTCACAAAGTGTGATGTTGCTTCACATCCCTGCGCTTAATACACAGAAAAAATCTAGGTTTTGATTATGTGAATACTTATACTTGTTAAATTGTTATGTATTTCACACGCAGTAGTTACTTGAAAACTAGAAAAATAGAATCCGGGAAGTAGCTCCTCGGAATGCGTTTGTGTGTGTTTGTGTAACGCTACAATTGAGGGCATGTTTTCCAGAAATCTCCGATTTGCATGGAACATTTGTCAAATGGATTGAATAGTGGTCATATTGAACATTATTTAATATTTGGGGAATCGGTTGACCGGCTCCCGAAATATGTCAGTACCGCATTCCGGTGTATGCGAGTCATTTGTGAATAATCGTTTTTTTTTCTTGGAATAATTGGTTTTAACCCGATGAACATCAGCGCCAAATAACCTTCAAACAAATTTTAAGAATTTTTCAGCTTTCTACACCAAAAAGTTAGAAAGGTGGCAAAAAATGCAACTGCACTTTTTCCAATCAAATCTTGAGAAATCCGCATGATTCCGAAAAGGCAATTTTGCCCATCATGATTCACAAAGCGTTTTATGGTATAAACGAAGCCATGCAAGTGTGTGCAAGTGGTTGGCAGCACACAGATTTCTTGAAACAAATGAATCGCTGAGTGCTCAGTGCCTCGACAGTCGAAGAAACCGTTGGGTCTTTGTTCAACAGTCAATAACTTTCCAATATGAGTGAGACAACACCACAGAATGCCGCAACGCTATTGGCCACTGTTGGTATTCCAATGTCAAGTGTTCTATTTTTATGTTCACTCGTCATCACACTTCGATCTCCTTCTCTTCAAGTTTGCTCTTTTTTATGAAATAAACGAAGCCATGCAAGTGTGTGTGAGAGACATTTGCCTCATTGCTGTATCGCAGAGTGCCTCGACAATCGAAGCAACTGTTACGATTTTATACCATTTATTCCATCTTGTTACAGTAGTTGAATGGTAACAATCTAGAGCCATGACGACGCAGGCATTGAACTTCCGGACTTAATCTTATACTCAACACTCATACACTGCACAACCTCATTCATACATTGAATTTTTAAAAGCGAATTGATATGTTGCTGTTTTGCCCGCGTCTAATGTTGCATTTTTTCTCCAAGTTACGACTCATTACGAGAAATGAAACAAAATCATGCGAAATTGGATTACAATCTTCCTTTTTTATTTTGGGTGTAAAAGAAAAAGTTGTACTATTCAGCATTGATGTTTGTTGGAAGTCACGTTGATTTCCATTAACGTACATCAAATCAGCTGAAAATCAAATTCATTATTCAAAACCTCATTGGTCGAAACCTGATATAAATCACAACCCTTCATTTGATATATCAAATCGCATGAGAATAAAAAAAAAAGTACATTGCTGATTGGATCTCAGCATCTCATTTGACACATCCGGCCATGTTCCAGGATACCCCAAGAAAATGACCAGTCTCTGACCACACACCCACACACCTATACTCCCGCACCATTCGACTCAATTTTGAGTCTTTTTTGACTCACTTTCGTCAAAACTGGAGTCTCTTAAATTTGAGTAAACATTGCTTAGATTTTCAAATTAGTAAATCAACAACGACGTGAAACTTTTTTGACTGATCACAACAACGTTTACTCAATTTGAGTGACTCCACTTTTGATAAAAAAAAAGTGAGTCAAAAACGACTCAAAATTGAATAAATTTGATAGCCGTGTTTGAGGCGGCAGCTCAAAACACATGAGAATTTGAAAACAATGGTGATTACATCAAGTATCCAGAACCGCATTCTAATATTGAACGACCCAGACCCAGAACAATGTTCTTAGTTTATAGAGTACCGTATATTCTCACGTTTTCAGTCAAATTCGCATTAAATTATGGCCTTCATCGTATTATGTTTATGTTGAATCGTAAGGAATGCAAATTATCGACTTATTCCCGATGTATCAAGTTTCCATTGTACTGCTTCACAAACTAAATCGGATTACATCGGAAGACTTATTTATGGGAAAAAAATGAAATTTGCACTTACATTGCGTCCACTTTTGAACGTATAAATCGTATTATTGCATTCTATATGAGTTTGTTTGCTTACATATATGTTTATATATCATAAAAACATCTTTCAATATACGTGTATTTTGGTTGTCTGAGATGGTACTAGTGGAAATTTGAAATAATTTTTAAATTATATATGGCCGCTATCGGTGGTAGAATTATACGTAAAATACAAGACAACCAGAATACATTCGGAATGAGTATGTCAATAATCAATATCCGATCTCGTTTCGTACTTAAAAAAGAGACTTTAGGTTCTAAACAGTCTTTTAAATCTTACACAAGATGTCTTTTTTGAGTCTCAATGCGTTGAAGCTGAAAATTGATGTATTACACCATTTTCGAAATCCAATATGGCCGCCACGGTTATAGAAACATATGTAAAATATGCAACAATATGGGTATTTTCAGGATGGGAATGGTGTGCAGATGCCAATAATCAATACTCAACGCCTTTTTGGATCCAAAAACAGTGACCATTCTTAAAAATCAGCCAAATATTACATAACATAGATTATGTTATTATATTCATTATAAGTGCCCGTCTCTAAACTCCCAATACAATTTCAATCACGGCAAATAACATCAGCATCAGCCAGAAGAATCGTTGCCCTACATGATTAAAATATGTGTCTGGGGGATTGATCTACTGGTCGACAGAGATTTTTAGAACCACTGCTCCATGCCAGTCTCCATTAGCTTGGGTCTCAAAACCATCGAATATCGTTTTTTGACCTCATGCGATTTGCATTTGTCCTCACAAATTGTCATCAACAATATTTTGAGAACCACTCAAATAACTGCTTCAGCTTAAATGTAAATGCTCCAAAAACATTTTAATGAAACTGCACAGACCTTAGCAAACAACTTTGCAGAAAAAAATGTGTCCATCCGACCTCACCTGGAAAAGTTATGTCCGTTGAAAAGCAGTATATTGTATCAAAACACAGCAAAGTACAGTAAACCCCCTGACATGCGCGGTTTCCCTTGATGGTGATCTCAAATGATATATGGGGATTGACCTGTTTTGTTTCATCAGAAAATATCTCGTGATCCTTCGTGTATAGAAAGTTACTTTTTTCAACAAAGTTGTTCAGTAGACCAAGGCCTTCGGGATGGTGAACTTAAAAGTTCACAATTATCTCACTAGGTGGCGCGTGTGTTCATGTAAACTTACTTTATAACCTGAATCTCGAGATTCTTGACATATAAAGACTGTATTCGATGAAATTTGGACACACAAAATAGGTCACCAAAAATTTTCCTTGAGCCCGATTCTTTTCAAACTATCTGGAAATAAAGTATTACTAAAAGGTTAAGTTTTGACATCATTGGTTTATTGGTTATCTTCTCTCAACCCAAACCCAACCCGCACCTTTGCCTTGACCCCTTTCATCAAATTTTGGGCAATGATAGGACCGACTTGCTTACTTAGTTTTAACCACACTTTCTTTAGTTAAAGTTCATTTTCTATCAGTTTTGGAGTTTTAACGATCTTTGCCTTCATGATTGCCCAAAATTTTTCAATTGGGCGAAGTTCCGGAGTGTTTGGAGGGTTGACGTCTTTTGGTTCAAAAACTACATTATTATCTTTGTACCAGTCTAAGACGGGCCGGGCATAGTGGCAAGATGCCTAATCCGGCCAAAACAGTGTCGGGCCATCGTGAGATCTCAAGAAGGGCAGAAGTCGTTTTTGGAGGCATTCGTCCTTGTAGATTTGTCCGTTGACGGTCCCAGAGGTGATGAAGGGCTGAATCATTTTGCCACATCCGCAGATCGCTTGCCAGACAAGGAATTTTTTGGCGAATTTCGACAGTTTCGTCTTCCGTACACTCTCCGGAACGGCCAACTTAGAGGTGGCGATGTAGTGTTCCTGTCCTGGCATTTGTTTGGTGTCGGCTTTAACGTAGGTCTCATCGTCCATCACAATGCAGAACGGTTTTGTGAGCCACTCCCTGTACAGTTTTCTTGCACGAGTTTTGGCCACCGAGTTCTGTTTATCGCTCCGGTTCGGTGCCTTCTGGTCCTTGTACACATGTAATCCAGAACGTATCATTGTTTTCTGAACAAAACAAACAGAAACTTTCGCCTTTTTCGCAACATCCCTAATCGAAATGTTGGGATACCGCTTAAATTGGTTCAATACCATCCTGGCCTTTTCCGGATTTGATGTGCCACGTTTTTTGCCACTACCATTTTTCCGCTTGGTTGTCTTATGGTCCTTGAACGTTTTGATCACATGAGATACGGTTGAATGTGCGATTCCGAGCTGTTTTCCGATCCATCGATGAGAAGCGTTTGGGTTTTCGATGTGAGTGCCCAAAATTGGTTAGCGCACTATTTCTTCATTCGAAGCCATCACTGAAGTCACTCGACCGATTTTCACGAAACTCATAACACAATTGACAAAACACAATGAAATACATTCAGTTAAAATTTCAATAATTTTTACCCACACGGGAAAAAGTTACGAACAATTGCGTGTGTCCAAATTTCATCGAATACAGTCTTTAGCAAGTTGGCGCCTTCGACAAAGATGTATGGTCGAATGAGGCCTTTCAGAAGGTGTTATTATTAGTTCAGAACTCGTCCGCTACGTGGTGATAGTGTTCATTAGAACGTTTTGTAATATTTGTATTTTGATTTCTAGATCATGTATGAATTTATTGTTTTCAGGAAAATTAGTCGAGTCATCATGGTCTTCCAGTCGTGCAGGGAAATACTACAGAGAACATCAGGGAAATTTTGCAGAAAATTTCATGATAGTTTGGCAGAGAACTTCAAGAAATTTCTGCAGAGGACTTCAGGGAAGTTGTTCAGAGAGCATCATGGAAGTTTTTCAGAGAACTTCATGGAAGTTCTTCAGAGAACTTCATTGAAGTTCTTCAGAGAACTTCAGGGAAGTCTTTCAGAGAACTTCAGGGGAGTTTTTCAGAGAACTCCTGGGAAGTTCTTCAGAGAACTTTAGGAAAGTTCTGACGAGAACTTCAGTGGAGTTCTTAAGAGAAATTCAGGAAAATACATCAGAGAACAGGGACATCATGAAAGTTCTGCAGAGAACTTCAAGGAAGTACTGCAGAAAACTTTAGAGAAGTTCTGTAAAGAATTTCAGGGGAGTTCTGCAGAGAACTTCAAAGAAATTCTTCAAAAAACTTCAGGGAAGTTTTAAAGAGAACTTCAGGGAATTTCTTTTGAGATCTTCATGGAAGTTCTTAAGACAACTTCAGGGAAATACTTCAAAGAACTTCAGGAACGCCTTTCAGGGATTTTCAGGGGAGTTCTTCAGAGAACTTCAGGGAAGTACTGCATAGAACTTCAGGGAAGTTCTTCATATAATTTCAGGAAAGTTCTTCAAGGAACTTCAGGGATGTTCTGCAAAGAACTTCAGTGAAGTCTTTCAGAGAACTTCAGTGAAGTTTTGCAGAGAACTTCAGGGAAGCCTTTCAGAGAACTTCATGAGAGTTCTTCAGAGAAATTCAGGAAAGTTCTGCAGAGAACTTAAGGGAAGTTCTACGGAGGATATTTTGCAGAGAACTCCTGGAAAGTTCTTCAGAGAACTTAAGGAAATTTCTGACAAAAACTTTAGGGCAATACTTTAAAGAAATTCAGGGAAGTTCTTCAGAGAACATCACGGAAATTCTTCAGAAAACTTCATGGAAGTTCTGCGGAGAACTTTGGGAAAGTTCTGCAGAGAACTTCACATTCCTTCATGGAAGCTGTTGTGGTAGCTACAGGAAAGTTCTTCAGAGAACTAAATGAAAGTTCTTCAGAGAACTTTGGGGAAATTTTGCCGAGATCTTCAGGGACATTGTACTGAAAATTCCATGGAATTTCTTCAGAGAACTTCAGGAAAATTCTGTAGAAAACTCAAGGAAAGTTCTTCAGAACACTTCAGGAAAGTTTTGTAGAGTACTTCAGCGAAGTTTCTCAGTAAACTTCAGGAATTAAATTTCAGAGAACATCAGAGAAACTTCATGGATTTCTGCAGAGAACTTCATGGATTTCTGCAGAGAACTTCAGGGAAATTCTTGAGAGAACTTCAGGAAAGTTTTGCAGAAAACTGCATGAAAGTTCTGCAGAGAACTTCAGGGAAGTTTTTCATAGAATTTAGTTTTAAAGACTGGATTCGGAAAAAAATGAGACACACAAAAATGATCACGAAAAATTCATTTTAAATCGGATACTTTTCAATTTTTCAGGAATTAAATAACCATATACTAGCTATGTTTAAGCATAATTTTTTTTATTGAATTTCCTCCCCCAAGCTGAAGGCTCATACATTTCTCTTAATACTGATCATGAGATCTTGGGCGAGCATTTGTCCATCTTCCTTACACAATTTCTCCCAGTTTTTCTTCAAAGCTTCATCGGTTTTGAATTTATCGCCCAAAACTTTTCGATCGGGCAAAGTTCTGGTGTGTTTGGCGGTTTCGCCTCCTTTGGGACCCTTTGCTTCGTACCAATCCATTACAGGCTTGGCGTAATGGTACGAAGCGAGATCCGGCGAGAATAGCTTGGGCAGCAAGCGCTTCTGCAAGCATTCCTGTCGATAAATCTGCCCGTTTATGGTGCCGGTTGTAACGAACGGCTTGCTCGCACTCACAGATCGCCTGCCACAACAGGTACTTCTTCGCGAATTTGTCCATCTTTCTCTTCCGGGACTTTTCCGGAACCTCCATGCGGGACGTACCGACAAAAAACTCGAGGCCGGAAATTTGTTTGGTGTCCGCCTTGATATATGTCTCGTCGTCCATGACAAGACTGCCTGGCTTGACCAGCCACTCACGGTACAGCTTCCGCGCACGCAATTTGGCCACCGTGTTTTGCTTGTCAGTCCGGTTTGGCGTCTTCCTGACCTTAAAAACACGTAGCCCAGCCCGCTTCATGGTCTGCAGGACGAACCACTTCGATGAATTGACCTTTTTGGCCACGTCTCGGGTGGAAAGGCTCGGGTTATTCTTAAAGTACTGCCTTATCTTCCGCGCCTTCTCTGGGTATTCCGTTTTCGGTTTTCGGCCGCTTCCAGCGCGCCGCTTGATGGTCTTCGTCTCCTGGAACGTCTTCACAACGCGGGACACGGTGGAATGGTGGATTCCAAGCCTTTTGCCTATCTTTCTGTGCAACTGACCAGGATTATCGACCACCACGCCCAAGATTTGCTGGCGTAGCTCTTCTTGTTTCGAATGCATCTTGAAAACTACTTGACATATCGCGATAAACATAAACATAGCACTCTAAACTAGTATTACCCAAAATTTCATTAATTTTTACCCACGCGATAAAAAGTTACACCCAAAACAAAGTGTCGCATTTTTTCGGAGTCCAATCTTTAGAAAGAATTGGTAAATTTCGACCCATGTACCATTTTTTTTAAATTATGAGACAAGCATTATCACACTGTTTGTTCTGAATAGTCAGGAAATTTTCCAAACCTCAAGTCGCATCGAGGTTGATGGCGAATTTGAATAAGTTCATTTGTGTCCAAATACGTCCAATGGCTATTGAGCTGCATAATCTCCACTGAAAATGCCGCAATCAGCCTATGACTCTGCAAAATCAAATTCCACCGAAGAAAATTGCTTCTGCATTGTCATTTGACAATTCTAGTCAAACAATGTTCCGAAGATTTGCACCCTGCGTCGTCCCATTCATTATCATTATCTCCCAACTGGAATGATGCAAAACTCTTTTGCTTACCAAGCAGCCAAGCACCATCGAATTGAAATCTCTCACGCCGATTTGGCCACTCGCAGTTTGGCTAAAAGGAAAAGTTTTCATTTCTGAAAAATCAGCAAACTTTGTCTTGATTCCATTAGTCATTAGCTCCTTGCTTCTTCCCCCTTTCGCTTCAAACCCGCACCTGCACCTGGACCACCGAATAGCTGAAAGCCTTGAAATCGGAATATTGAAACATCGGTACCTAATTAATTTATTTCAATTATATGTTGCCAATGCGCGCTGGGAAAACTTTCCAATTTCTCTCCGGTCGGTTGGTTGGTTAGTTGGTCGTCATGGCTGCCAGCGATTGCAAAACCGCAGTGGAAACCGCACAACGCCTTCTTTGTCGAAGAATTGAAATAAAAATTGATAGTGAACAACTACAAGTTGGCGAGATGACGGTGTGAGAAAATTGCGGGCATCGGTGAAATACTGGAAACTTTTCCGAATCATTTCCGTGGTCCAAAGAAACTGTCCCGGAATAGGGGGGACGCCTGAGATGAGATGGGTGCCGGTGGTTTGGTAAATTGATATAAAGATTTAATATTTATTACAAAAGTTGGTCGGTGCCTTTCCGTCCCCTGGTGTGTCAAAACGATTGGATTTTGGTGTTTTTCTCATTTGCAGTTCCCCCCGTCCCGGGGCCCGGCGTGGGGATTTACCGTGCGGATGGATCCTCGCCCGGCAAATGGGAGGTGTTTAATTGTTTAAGAAAGCGATAAGACGATCGGAGCAAATCCCAACAAAATTCATTACGATCCCCTGTGTGAAGAACGGATTCGTCCGCCTTCTCTCGGCTCGCACAGTTTGTTGTCGATAATTCAATGATGGATGTTGCCTCGGGATTAATGCTTTCGGGAAACAATTAAGTTTTTCCCGCGAAGGTTTTTCAGGCGAAGAAGGTTTTATCGGGGCATAAAAGTGATTTATAATTGAAAAATTAGGTTTTACAAAGATAGGGATTTGTTTGAGTTGATCTGCTGTTCTGGATGGAAACCGTTCGTGTCGAAGATTGATTGGTCAAATATTCCTAACGACCTCCACTATATCATTGCAGTAGTTTTCGTTGATTCATGAGGATGGATGACCAATTGGCAACCATTTTTGATTTTAATTTCAAACACAAATGGATTTACATTCTGATAGAGCTGTCAACTGCCTGCTGACTCATGGGTTACTATGATTGATGCTGCATGGGTAGGTAAACCCATAAAAAATCGGCAAATTTTGTCCATTTCTTTTTAATGCAAACGTTAGTATGGTTAAACAATGTGTGCTTGGTTTCAGTGCTACTGTACTAACGAAACTGTCCGCACTCTCTATTGGAAAGTCAACTATTGTAAAGTTTAGAGAGCTTCTTGTAAGATCCTTGAACTTCTGGGAAGCTCCCTAAACTTCCTTGGAATGTTTCCTAAATTTTTGAGAATGCTGAAAAAAATGTTTAAAAGTTTCATGAATTTCTAGGACCTTTTCTGAAATTCTGGAAAGTTCCCCAATCTTTGGGGAATATCCCTAAAATTCTTTGCAAATCCCAGGGCTTCTGATTTTTTTTCTGACTTTCTGGCAAGTACCTTGAGCACCTGAGAAGTTCTTTGAACTTTTAAAAAGTTCCCTGATCTTTGTGAATGTTTCCTGAAGTTTTGGAAAGCTTTCTGTATTTCTGGGAAGTACCTTGGGCTTCAAGGAAGTTTCTTGATCTTACCAGTTTCATAAACTCTTTTGAAAAGTTTCCTTTACTTTTAGAACCTCAAACATTTGAAAAGCTTGATATATTTCTGAAACGTTCTCTGAACTTATAAAATGCTTTCATTTTCTGAAAAAATCTCTGAACTTTTGGGAAGTTCCTTGAAATTTTTGAAAATATCCTGAACATCCTGGGAAGCTCCCTGAACTGCAGAGAAATACCCAAAACAGATCAAGGAAGTTCCCTAAATTTCTAGATATTTGCCTGAACTTTTCTGAAAACCCCTAAACTTTTCTATGAATTTCTGTGAAATTCCCTGAATTTCTGGAAAATTGCCTTAATTTCTGGACTTTTGGGCATTTCTGGAAAATTCCTAGAATTTTTGGGATGTTACCTGCATTTCTGGAAAGAACCTTTAGCTTTTGGGATGGTCCCTGAATTTCTTAGAAATTGTCTGATATTCTGGAAAGAACCCTTAACTTCTGGAAAGTTCCTGAACATCTTGGGTAGTTTTAATTCAGATAAATTTTTTGAACTTCTTGGAAGCTTCCTGAATTTCTGGATAAATGCTTAAGCTTGTGAGAATATCCCTTATATTTTGGGAAGTTCCCTGAACTCATTTGAAGCTCCCTGAATTTATGGAAAATTCCCAGACTGTATGGGAACTCCCCGAATTTTAGGAAAGTTGACTGAGCATAAGAACCCTTAACTTCTGGAAAGTTCTTGAACAGTTGTGAAGTTTCCTGAACTTCAGGACAGAACCCTTACATTCTAGAATGTTTACTGAACATTTTGGGTAGATCAATGTACTTCTGAAAAATACCCAAAAAATTCAGATAACTTTTCTGAACTTCTGAGAAGCTCCCTGAGTCTTTGGATAATTGCTTGAGCTTCTGGGAAGAATCCTTAACTTTTGGGAAGTTCCCTAAGCTCATGTGAAACTCCCTAAATTAATGGAAACTTCTGGGAATCATCCTAAATTTTAGGGAAGCTGCCTGAACTCATCAATCCTTAATTTCTGGCAAGTTCCTGAACAGTTGTGAAGTTTTCTTAATTTCTATCCTGAACTTTGGGACAGAGCCGTTACTTCCTGGGAAGCTCCCTAAACATCTTGGATAGTTCTATGAACTTCTGAGAAATACTCCGAAAATTCAGATAACTTTCCTGAACTTCTGGTAAGCTCCCTGAATGTCTGGATAATTGCTTGAGCTTCTGGAAAGAACCCTTAGCTTTTAGGGAGTTCCTTGAAGTCATAGTAAATTCCCTCAACTTATGGAAAATTTTCGAAAAGTATTTTTGAATTTTTGAGAAGTTTCCTGAACTTCTGGAAAGAACCTTGATTTTCTGGGAAATTCCCTGATATTCTGGAATAAACCCTGTTTTTTGGGATGTTCCTTGAATTTGTGATAAGTTCTCTGAGTTTTTTTTTCGAAGTTTTGCGAATTATTTCCTCTTCCGGTGTTGGGAAATGCAAATACTGCGAGCCGTAAATCTTCAGAAAAGCTTTGCAAAAATTCCTCAGGCTCAGCAGGAATCATCACTTTTCATCACTGCAGTGCACTTTTTTAACGAGCCAAACACAAGCTGTCCTATGACGCAATCGAATTCGAACAGGGACGTCCCGTGGTGGAATTTGAAGATTGAGCGTCTTCGGAAAGTCTCTCCCAAATTGTTCAATAAGACGAAGAGCAGCTCAGATTGGAGACAGTAAGGAGAATTCTCACTGAATACAGTTACAGATAACTGTACAGATAAGGAAATCCAAGAGGAAAACTTGGATACAAACGTGCGAAAGCAGGTTGCAAGACTTCAGAGAACTCTTGCAAAGGATCATACGGTTGAACTTGGAAGCATTGAAGTCCAAGACGGGTCTTTTACTAAAACCCCACATGATACCTTAAGTTTTATGATAAAAACTCATTTTTATCGGACCTGTGTGAGCCTCTCGATCATATCGGAAGGATGTTCCTTGCAGACTTTACGAGAGTCTAGCAGACAAGAATGCACAGTACTAGATATAGAGGATGAAATCTTTACAACATTCAGGGTAGAACATGCAGTTAGATCATTTCGGCCATTGAAATCTGCAGGTGAAGGCGGCATATTTCCAGCATTGCTCCAAAAGGGTGAAGCCATGCTGGTTCCGTTTCGGATGAAGATTTTTAACGACAAGTCAACTTATATGACGATTTAAGGGGAGATATACAGTTAGAACGAGAAAGAAAACTCATTTTTGAAAAAAAAAAAGTTCAGGTAACTATCCAGAAATTTAGAAGGCTTCCAGAAGTTTACAAAACTTATCAGATTATTTTGGGTATTTTTCAGAAGAACATAGAACTACTCAAGATGTTCGGGGAACTTTCCAAAAATTCAAAGAACTTTCCAGAAAATTGGAGAATTTCCAATAGAGAACAGTCAAGAGATTTATGAAGCTTTTCAACAGTTTACGGATCTTCCTAGAGGTTAAGTGAACATCTTAGAATGTCATGAAACTTGCTAGACCTATACAGAACTTCTTAAAAGTTCAACAAACATGTAGGAGTTCAAGAAACTTCCTTGAAGTTCAGGGTTTCTCATGAATTTAAAAAACTTCTCAGAACTTCAGGAAATGCTCACAACGATCATGGAACTCCCCCAAAGATCAGGAAACTTTCCAAAAGGTCGGCAAACATTTCAGACGTTCAGAGAACGGCCTAGAAATTCAAAGAATTTCCCACAAGTTCAGGGAACGTTCCAAAAGCTCGGAAAAACTCCCAGATGCTCAGGGGATTCTGCAATTTAGGAAATTTCTCAGTAGTCCTGCGATCTTCCAAGAATTTCCGAAAACTTCCCCTAAGATCGGGGAACTTTCCAGAATTTCAGAAAACGTCCCAGATAAACAGGAAACTGGATTTTTTTAGCATTCGAAAAGTTTAGTAAACATTCAAAGGATTTTCCATAAGTTTGAGGAGCTTCCTAGAACTTCAGAATCTTTCCAGAACTGAAATTTTTCAATCGTTCCAAAACATCCCAAAAATCTGGGTACTTCAGTTTTAAGAAGAACTTAAACTTCTTACTACTCGATAATTTTTCGAACCCAGCCAAAACGAGAATGAAGAAACCAACTACTTTTGATTCAATTTCATAGAATTTCCACCTATTCACAATCTTGGAGATCATGAAAAGTTCTTGAACGGTTTAACAATATCTCGGTAATGCTAACTATTCCACAGAAATTCCACGGCTTCCAAAATTTTTTTTTTTTCAATTTCTTGTAAGTTATTTAAATATATGTGATATTCTGCTTTTTATCACAGAATATGTACCTGTTGAAAGTTAAAACAATTTATGGGAAGCGAAAGTTGTTCCTATTCCATGGATGATCAGCAAACTTTTTGAAAGTTCATTCAAGTTTCCAGAAACGTTAATATTTTTTCGGCAATTCAATGAACTTCTATAAAGTTCCACCATTTCTCTTCTCGAAAGACAGCGAGCAAACTTCATGATTATCTGGAAACTTCCAATTATTTTATTTAACTGCCGAGAAGTTTAATCAACTTCTGGCATGTTCATTGTAGATATTTCCACCCAATCTTCATAGATATTCCGAAGTTCATTAAATTAAATTTTTAAAGAGTGCGTTCAGTGATAAATCTAGAAGCTTATATAAGTTCTGAAATGATGCAAAATAGATGCGGTATAAAACAAAATTTACAAACACCAGCGATGCAGCGATGTTTTTGCGTTTGATCTAAACAAATAAATCCAAACCACGATTTGAACCACCGTTGAAGATGCCCTTAGAAGATCTGGCTACACGGCTGTAACAGGTGAGGCCAGAAATGAACTAATCTTTCATGTGGTGGCGACTGTGTTTGTAAGGGTGTTAACACATGGTAAAAGAAGAATTTGGACAGCTGTGCTCAATGCCGTCTGACGTTCTTTGCCGGATTCCAGAGAAAAGAAAATGGTTTTGACAAATTTTGGCTAGAACCAAGAAGGAGCTACCAAATTTGACAACATATGTTGAAAATTGGCTCATCCTGTCGCACAAAAAGGCGTGTAATAAATGGAAAGTGTCTGGTGGTAAATCAAACTGGAATAAGTTTGGGAGCTCAGAGATTTAGCATAGAGTAATTTATATTAACTCATCTTAACAGTCGGGAAAATAAGGCAAAATGCGGGAATTTTTATATCAAGATTGTGTGGCCACCCTGACATTAACAACTTACAACATTTCTTGCATTTCAGAATCAACCGAATGAAGATCATATATAATAGATACGAATGCTTGTAGTATTTTTCTTTTACTTAAATATATACACTATTATATAAATATTTCATGGGAATGGGAGGGACCATCAGGGCACCCGATTGAAGCACTCTGTATGGGGAGAGTGGAAATGCCAACTCCCCATTGCTAACAGTTTGTGAATAGATGGCGGGCTCTTCTCCCCAATGCATTGGGGAATCCTCATGTTAGATGGCTTGCTGTTTTGACCAATTGTTCAATTTTGTTGGTGGAAGGATTCTTTATATCCCAGTGGATACGTATAAGTGATGTTGCCTATTGATCCACGCAACTCCTTTTTGGCCTTTCATAAAATGGCATGATTAGGATAATCAGTGGTTATTAAAGCTTGATCAAGTCTAACAGCGAGGAGAGCCCATTGCTGTCGGACTGAGATTCCGTGCTACAATGGGAGGTAGTACATATCATACATCATACATGAGGATGGATGGCCGATTGGCAACCATTTTTGATTTTAATTTCAAATACAAATGGATTTACATAGCTGGATTGCTCATTCCGCTCACTGGTTCTCGGCTGCCCACCATAAAATTCATCAAACGCATCTCAAACCTACCGCAGGCCACTGTAAATTATCGAAATTAATTAAACTATGACCGAAAATCATTCAAATAAAATTCGTTCTCCCCAACATTCCATTGCAGCACCCCACCGAGACAACAACCACCGTGCCGCAAAACCCAACAAATGAATTTGACAGCTTCCATTGATTACCATTCCAGCTATTTTTCATTATTTGCAGAAATCAACAGTCCTTGCCACGCCAGGAGGGATGGCACGTTGGAAAATCTAATTTTCGATTACCCCACGTCCTGACAAACAAACTCGAATGCATTTATCACCCCTGGTAACTCCCCGATCTAACACCACTTTGCTTCCTCCCATCGGCGTAGTTTCTCCTTTCCTCCAATCCAAACCCGATTCTGTTAGTTGGGAAAATAATTAAATAGAAAAAGCAAACATTCGAGGCACTGCACCGTCACAGCCAGGACGCCAATCCGCCACTGGAGTTCGTGCGTTATCACCAAGGCATCATCCTCAGTCTGTACGCAATTTCCTGATCCTCGGGCAACGGAAAAGGGGTGTGCTGGCTGGCTGAGGAGCGAGGCTTGGACAGAATCCGCACAAACAAAATGATTTTAATTAACGTGTTATATCCTTTCATGTTTTTCCAACAATTAAACGCCACAACATAAAACGATCTGCTGTGATTATAACGATTGATATTTTCGGCCGAGTAAAACTGTTTCCGACAATTCCACAATCGAGAGAAGTAGTTGTTTCTTCCACCAAATGTTGATTATTTTAACGACTAATTTCAATAATAAACCATTCCCCCCTGCCACCTCGCACTCGCTGCCGGATCTCATTAGCAGATGACAGAAAGAGGTTTCCCAATCGGTACGTACGTTCGATTCTAAAAACGCACCCTCCTTCCCACGTTCCAGCATCCACCACCTCATACACACACACACAATGGTAATTAGTGTCATCGTGGATTATTGAAATTTCGGGATTTGTCCCCTCTCCACGCAAACGGATTGTCGTCGATCCGGCCCGACCAACCCACCGCGAGTTGTCATCGACGAATCGAGTCAAGTGATTTTAATTACTGCTTTTGACGTAGGCTGGAGCAGTTTGGCCGTGCGATCCCCCGAGGACTGCAGGGGGGGGTGGATGTGCGGTCAGTTCTAATTTAGCTTTCGATCATAGCGCGAAATCAAATTATAATTGGTGGAACATTAGATGTGGAATTCCCGTGACCCAAGACAAATGGCTCGGCTCAGAACGGGGGTCATTACCGGCTCGGAGGTGACCGCTGTCAACGGGATGGGATGGTATTTAATGAAATGATGAATTACTGGGGCTGTTATTTTTGAAAATGTTCTTTTTTTTTTGGATTTCCGGGAAATGTGTCCGACTAACTGTGCGATATTGGCCATTATTTTTGGAATTTCATGGTCCGTGTTATTCCATGGCAAGAATTATTTAGGGAATCATTAGGGATAATTTGTACAGTGTCTTGTTGGTAGACACCTAAATTAATTGACTTTTCCGGCATGTTGCCGAAATAGTCCAAAAATTTGTCTTTACAAGCAGTGAATTCAGGTTTAATTGAGGTTAATAAAAACTACAAGGTACAAATCCATTCGGCTGTTCTAACTGATGATTTAGGACTTTGATTTTGATTGTAACATGCAATATTCTTTAAATAAACTCCTTCAAGCTTATTTTTTTCCAAGTGTTATCATTTGGTGTATTCTAATTGATTTGGTGCTATATTTTTGTGAGATCTGCTAGGTTATCAAAACTGTCCTGGAGTGCACAACTTAAGATCTTCAATTGTTACAGCAGCTTTAGCCGCTTTACAATGATATGATACATATTGAAACATATTCATTGAATGTCCTTGAATACCAACAGGAATTATGAGATAACCTAGGTATATTCAATGCCAAACAAACTAAGTTAACTGTTTATAGTCCATAAAGGTACTGTAACAATTGTAGACCATACGTTTTAAAGGACAGTTTGAATGACCTGAAACTTACAAAGTTATCATTTGATGTCTGTGGACGTTTCAAAATATTCATTGAATATTTTTGAATATTTATCGTAGCTACTGTTACCAAAAGGCTATGGTTACTACTGTATGTTTTAAGTTCTGAATTCAAGGTTAGTGTTTATGAACTTGAAATCCCAAGGTAATTTGACAATGACTGGTGACGTAATAGTATATTCACTGCATGTGTTTGAATATCGTCACCTTTCATAGGTTAAAAAGCTATTGTTACGACTGTAGATTTTAACTTCTGACCTAAAACTAAACTAAAGATTTTTCTCGGAAAAAATGCAACACTTTGTTTTGGGTGTAAATTTTGAGTAATACTAGTTTAGAGTGTTATGTTTATGTGTGCAAAATTTAATCGCGATCTGTCAAGTAGTTTTCAAGATGCATTCGAAACAAGAAGAGTTACGCCAGCAAATCTTGGGCGCGGTGATCGATAATCCTGGTCAGTTGCACAGATGGATCGGCAAAAGGCTTGGAATCCACCATTCCACCGTGTCCCGCGTTGTGAAGATGTTCCAGGAGACGAAGACCATTGAGCGGCGCGCTGGAAGCGGCCGAAAACCGAAAACGGAATACCCAGAGAAGGCGCGGAAGATAAGGCAGTACTTTAAGAATAACCCGAGCCTTTCCACCCGAGACATGGCCAGAAAGGTCAATTCGTCGAAGTGGTTTGTCCAGCAGACAATGAAGCGGGCTGGGCTACGTGTTTTTAATGTCAGGAAGGCGCCAAACCGGACTGACAAGCAAAACACGGTGGCCAAATTGCGTGCGCGGAAGCTGTACCGTGAGTGGCTGGTCAAGCCAGGCTGTCTCGTCATGGACGACGAGACATATATCCAGGCGGACACCAAACAAATCCCAGGCCTCGAGATTTTTGTCGGTACGTCCCGCATGGAGGTTCCGGAGAAGTTCCATAACAGAAAGATGGACAAATTCGCGAAGAAGTACCTGTTGTGCCAGGCGATCTGCGAGTGCGGACGGTACAGCAAGCCGTTCGTTACAACCGGCACCATAAACGGGCAGATTTATCGAGAGGAATGCTTGCAGAAGCGCTTGCTGCCATTCCTCCGCTTTTACCGGGGTCCCATGCTGTTCTGGCCGGATCTCGCTTCGTGCCATTACGCCAAGCCTAAAAAGGTCTTGGCCTAGTGAACAACTTTATCGAAGACAGAAACCAATTTGGTAGTCAAAATGCCAAGTTACAGCTTGCTTTTCAGAAGTCATCAATGAACTGAAACACTTATCCGAAGACAACACCTTTCCAAATGATCGTGATCTCCAAATATGGCATCTTCAGGAAATACATTGACACACTAGCGTCACGTACCGAGAAAATTTTGAACTGAAAATCAGAATTCAAATGGTCTTGACCAGCTAAGCAACATTATCGAAGACTGTATCATTCAATACAAAAACGAATTTATTGAAGAATCTTCTATCTTTCAGTCTAAGTTTTCATTTTTTATCTTCCATCTTCCATCTTTTATCTCTTATCTTTCGTTTCCCATCTTCTATCTTTTATCTTTTATCTTTTATCTTTCATCTTTAATCTTTCGTTTTTCATCTTTCATGTTTCATGTTTCATTCTGAATCTTTCATATTTCATCTTTCATCTTTCATCTATCATTATTCATGTTATGAATTTGGAAATTGGAATTTGGAGTTTGAAATTTTAATTTTGAAATTTGGTGTTTGGAATTTAAGAATTGGGAGCCAGGACCTTGGAAACTAAAACTTGCAATACGAACTTTAAATTTGAGATTTGAGATTTGAAATTTTGAATTTGAACTTTGGAATTTGGGATGGAATTAAAAACTTGAAATTTCTTATTGTAAATCCGGATTGAATTTTGAAATTGGGAAATTTTAATTGTGTATTGTGAATTTGGAATTCAAAATTTGAAACTTAGAACTTGGAAATTAAAATTTCAAAACTAAGAAATTGGAATTTAAAAATTCAAATCTAAGAATTTGGTAGTTGATATTTGGCACTTAAAATTTAGATTTGAACTTTTGATTTTAATAATGAGAATTTGGAATTTCTTGGGAATTTGGAATTTAGAAATTTGGGCTTTAGAATATGAATAAGGTATTCAGTATTTGGAATTGGGACATTGAGAATTGAAAATTGAGAAATATGGAGCTGTCATGTGGATTGGAAATTTTAAATTAGAATTTAGAATTTAGCATTTCAAATTTTGAATTTTAATTTGGAATTTGGAAATTGAAATTCGGGATTTGAAGTTTTGAATTTCTTATTGGATATCAAATTTAAATGTGATACTTGGAATTGGGATTTGATCTTTTCATTGGGAATTGGGAATTTGGAATTTTAAATATAAAGTTTGAATCCGGAAATTGGGCTTTCGAAACTTGGCATTTTGAATTTGAAACATGAAATTACAGAACTTGGCATTGGGATTTCAATTTTTTTCGGGAATTTGGACTTTGAAACTGGGTGTTCGGAATTTGGCATTTGAAATTTGTCATTAGGAGTATCGAATACCTAATGTGGAATTTTCTCATGAGGAATATCGAATTCCGGGAGTTAAGATCAAGAAAATATGGTTAAGAAATTTTGAATTAGAACTACGAATTTGGCATTTGAAATTTGATGTATTAAATTTAGAATTTGGCTTTGGAGTTTAAAATTGAATTCAGGAGCTTGAAATTTGAAATTTGTTATTTGAAACTCAAAATTCAGAATTCGAAATTTGGAATTTCATGGGAATTTGTAATTCAGAATAAGGAATTTTGAACTTAGAATTTCTAAAAAATTCGATTTGACATTGTGTTGTGACTTTTGTGTTTGAAAAATGGAACTTGGAATTTCAAATTCAAAATTTGGATTTGAAAATTGGAATTTTGAATTTCCAATTGGGAACTGAGGATTGGAAAAAGTTGGAATTGAAATTCAGAATATGGAATATGGATTTTTAATATGAAATTCGAAATTTCAATTTGGGATTTAATATTTGATATATTAAATTTCAAATTTCAAATGGTGAATGTGGAATTTGAAATTGGGAATTTGGAATATCTTTTAATATGAAATTTCTATTTTTTTGGGAATTTGTAAAATGGGATTTGGGATTAGAAATTTTGTATTGGAAATTGGAAATTGAATTTTGTAATAGGAATAAGGAAATCAAGATTCAGAACACACAATGCTGAATTTTGGATTTGAAATCTAGAATAGGCAATTCTGAATTTTTAAATGTGGAATTTAAAATTTAAAAGTTGCTAATGCGTTGCTAGAAAGCTAATTGGGATTTGGAATTTAAAGTTGGAAATTATAAAAATGTGAATTATGGATTTGATATTTAAAATTTGGAATTTTGAAATGGAAGCAAGGATTTTTAATTCGAATTTTGAATTTGGAAATGAGAACTTCTTGGGAAATAGATTTGGAAATATTTTGAATTTGGGATTCAAAATTTGAAATTGGAACTGTGGATTTTTGAATATCTTTTGAAAAAGGAATTTGAATTTTCTTGGGTATTTTGGACTATTGGAATTTGGGATTAAGAATTTTGTATTGAAAATTGAAATTTTGAATTTGGAATTTGAAGAAAAGTGGAATTTGGATTTTGAAATTGGGAATCTGGAATTTGGGAACAAGGAATTTAACATTTGGAATTTAGAATATCTAAATGGAAACTGGTTTTTGGAATTTGATGTTTGAATTTGAAATGGGATTTTGTGAAATGAGGGTTTCTTGGAAATGAGGAATTTGGAAATAAGAAATTGGTATTTGAATTTGGAGTTTGAATTGGGCACTTTAAATTTACAATTGGGAATTGAATTTGAAATTGGGAATTGAGAATTTCAAAATTTGGATTGGAAATTTTATATTATGAGTCAGGAATTTAAAAATTGATACTTGGAATTCGATGTTTTTGTGTGTGAAATTTGGAATTTAGAAAATAAAAGTTGAGATAATTCAGAAATTTGGAATGAGCAATTTTGGGTTTTATATAAGGGATTTGAAATGCGAAATTGGGAATATAAATTTGGAGTTTTGAATTGGGGATGTGACATGTCTTAGAGCTTCGGGATTTGAATTTGGGAATACGGAATTTTGAATTTAAAATTTCTTATTACGAATTGGGAAATTGGAATTGAAACAAGAGAATGAAAATTAGAACAAGAATTCGTTATTTGAGATTTAGAATTGAGAATTTGCCATTTGAAATTTGGAATTAAAAACACAAACATTCATGATTTTGCAATTTGGACTTAGTGATTTGTGAACTCGAATTTTGAGAGTTTCTGAAAATTTTGAATTTCTTGAAAATTGAGGATTTGGAACTGGGAAATTGTTAGTTGGGAAGTTGGGAAATTGGGAAAATTGGAATTTAGAAATTGGAATTTCAAATTTGAAATTTGGAATTCAGATTTGGAAATTTGGAATTAGGAATATGGTGTTGGTAATTGGTAATTTGGAGCTTCAAATTTCTTGGGAATTTGAAATGTGGAATTGAAATTTGAAATTTGAAACTGGGAATTGGGAATTTTAATTTTAAAATTTGAGTTTCGAAAGTTAGGATTTGAAATTTGAACTTTGGAAATTAAAGTTTGAAATTTAAAATTTACAATTTGGAATTTGAAATTTGGACTAGACATTTTTAATTGTGCGTTTGGATTTTAGAATATGGAATTTGAAGGTAGAAATACAAATTTGGAACGTGACATTTGAAAAATTGGCATATGGAGTTCCAGCATCCAAGGTCGAAAAACAAAAGGTCGAAAGGAAAGGTAGAAAAACAGAAGGTCGAAAAACAAAACGTCAAAAAAGAAAATGTCAAGAAACCAAAAGGTCGAATGTCAAAACGACGAATAATAAGAGATTGAATGGGTCGAATGATTGAAAAGAATATAGAAGGTATAATGGATAAAAGACTGAATGACGAAGGGATAAAACGACAAATCGTTGAATGGACAAAAAGCGAAAACATATAACAAATAGATATTTGAAGAAAATGTATGGCTTTTGGAAATCAATGTCGTCGATGTTACAATGTTTAAGTCCACTTGTTCTCCTGCTTCAGCGCACAGCTTGCGAAGTAATTCAAAAGGCAGCTTCCGCCATCAAGAACCATTGCTACGTAGATAACTACCAGTGCAGCTTCAGGAAGACCCATGAAACTGTCGAGGTGGTTAAATGTCCGTCCAAACATTTAGAATACATTCAACTCTTATAACTCTTTTTGGCTCTTCGTTGTTTATTATAGCCATTGGACAACATATTGCAAGAACTGCTAATCTATTTTGAATTACTATAATTGCTAACCCCATTCAAAGTTATGGTAACACTTGAAGTTAAAATTCCATCATAATTATGCTTCCTTCTTTTTATCACTGCTCGTTCTTTTGCATTATATCTAAATGTCACTATGGCGATCAATTATTCAATTTTTAAGTAATTTTATCAATAAGCTAAACGTGTGAAAAAAGTTTTCGTTTAATAAATTTGAAGAGTATAAATTCTTGCGTATTAATATAAGTTTCATAAATTCCAGATCGGACATCGGGTTGGCCACCTCGAACCCGAAGGGCATGATAAAGCTCTGATCTGACTCCATTATGCTCAACACAACACCGTATTACGTGATATACGTCCTGATAGCATTGTCCAAATGCACAGAGATTGCTGTCCCAGTCCAGTACGGAACAAATAACCGTTTAAAGAATAATGATTAGACATGAGCCGACTCGAGTAGAACACTTCCGTCATACTGGGTTGCAGCAACTTAATTTTGGCCATATTGAATCACATTGGAGCTACATCAATCAATTTGGAACAAGTGTACAGCATCACACGAATGAAGTCCCCACCCCCATCCAACCCCCTGAACCAACATTTCTTCGACAACTCAGGAGTAATCACCCCAAACCTCCTTTATTCCATTTATACTGCCAGTATAAACAGTAGAACAGAAGATGGGCAAATGAAAAGCCGTATAATTTCAGATTTATGTATTCCAGAAGAACTATCAATTCGTTCGTTTCGTCTCTTATTTTATCATTGCAATGCCTTAATAAATTTCTTTATACATTTCTTTAACTTTAGTAAATATTAGCCGTTTGCCTTTCTCAAACGTAAGAGAAACTTCTCTGTTCAGTTTCTCCTCAAACAATCATTTTTGCCGAACTAAGTTTCTGCTAACGATCACCTTCTCCCCTACTAGTGAATTCTACAAACCCACGCAGAACTGGCTTGACATCAGTCGGAAAAGTTACCTCGCACAAAACACCCGCAAAATAGGTAAATTTATTCGACCAGAAGCAAAACAAACTCAACAACAAACTGCCACCTCGAGTTGACAATAAAATTAATATTCAACTGTTTATGATAACTGTCGCGACAAACTGACTTGGCCGGATCCGGTTTACCGGCAGGTAGCGCAGCAGGGAAGTGCATGAAATTTTAAATCTCATGCTGTGTGGATCCTCTTCTCTCTACCTCCGGTGGCGGATGGTGAAAGTGTTCACTCCGAATAGGGAGGAAGATGCGCTCGCCTCACTCTGATCAGAAATTCAAATGTTTCATATTTAATAAAGCACCGTGTCCTTGCTGCCTTGGTCGGTGTTGGCTTCTATGCTCCGGATGAGATTGGGGACGTGGATGGAAAGGTGGACTGCGATGTCTTTTGCCTGTTCCGGGGTGTCGTTTAGATTTGTTTGGTCGTTCAGGGGTTCTGGCATCTCACCGAAGAAGCAACATGTTTTGCACCATTTTATTGGTGTGAGATTTTCCACTGCAAAGGCTTTTATGAGTTCCGAGAATGGGGTCACTGGGAATTTGCAGCTTTAGCTATAAGAATAGTGTCTTTTGGAAGAATTTAAATCCGATCCTCGCATTTTTCTCTTTCATTTCAGCTATGTTCTAGACTACAGACCATGTGAGCGAATCTTCCAGGAAATTGCTCTCACAAAAAAATACAATCAGTGTTCGTGTTGATCGTAATCGTTAATCACCTGAATAAAAAACAATAAAACATGAGGCTTCAAGAAAGTGGTACGAGTGAACAATCTTCCGACCTTCTACGGCTGACACATTTCCTCTATCCGATGATGTTGCTGATTGCCTACGTGGACTATGTGGGCCAGGTGGAGGCGATGGCAGCGGCCTCCCCGGATGGACCACAACAAATCGGCATCAGCTTTGCGCCCCGATCCGAGCAGGACAAAAATCGGACGTGACTCACACTGCAACACTTCGGTAAGTGCCGCCATCCCTCTCGATAATCCTCCTCACCATAATACAGGCTTCCAAATCAATTAATCCCATACAGCAGGTCAATATGGGTTACTCTACCGTTCCAAAACTCAGTTCTCGATATTCAATCTTACAACGATTGGGCTCACAGCAGCCGGCATGAAAATCAACTATGATCACACCCATTCTAACTCTACCAGCATTAGCACAATCCGATGGCATCGATAAACACACTCTCACAAGCGGAATGTTCCGTTACAAGGTACCAGAGTGGTTCCGGGAATTCTCTGCCTAGAGCTTGGCCAACACCAACCATCCTGATTCCGCTCTGAATGAGTCTTCCAACCCGCGTGCGTGCAGCTACACGCCTATTTGATTATCTTTTCGGTGATTAACTTTTTCGCATGCAACAATCTAATGAACATCAACGAACAAGCCACAACGAGGGTAGCAAACAATAACGAAATCAACAATATGAGCATAATATGGGTCGACCGGCCGTTGTGAATGTTCTGCTCTCGCAATGTGCTCGGCTGAGCTGCTTCTGCTAGGGTTTCCATGGAGGCAGTCAGTGGTGTTGTTTCAGCGGAAGTTAGAAAATATGGCGAACAAACATACAGCCCTCGTCGCTCTTTGGAGGTCCTCTATGCGCGTGTCCCTTTTAATGAATGTCCCCTTCCAGTCGTTCAGGAGCCGTAGTACTTCTGGCTGAGGTTGGATCCGAAACAAAGCGAGAAACTAGAGTATGGAACGAGTCACGGTGTCGCTCGGAACCGGGGACGATTAGGGTTGAGCTATCGTAGAGGTCCCTAAATTAATCGGCTTGCTTTGGTGGAATGGAATGTTTGTCGGACAAATTTTTGGTGAACTGAATTATATGACAGGAATTCTTCGATGGTGATCTTGCATGTTATAATTTTGATGGAGAATTAGAACCCGAAGTCAAGTATGGCTTCGGAAAATCAATGTTTTTCCAAAAATAGCTATCTTATACAGAAATCACTTATCGACACCAGAGGATGACATATTTGGAAAACGGAAATGCCATAAACAACAATGCCAGCTTAGCAGCAATATAAAAGGCTGAAGAGAAGACTTTCCTGGACAATCAGAATTGGATACCCGAGCAGGACGTAAATCATTGTTATGTAGAAGGAGATGTTCGCTCATCACCATGAGGCACCAATATTGGACAGCAGAGCTTAAAAATATCATTCAATTCTCTAATTGCACCCTAACTGAGTCAACATATTAGTCATCAAGCACTGTTCCTAGCGAACATGAAGTAAACACAAATTTGCCTTCATGAATCTCTTCTGCAAGGAGAATCAACTTGTTTTGTGTTGCTTTACTTTCATCATTCATTCGTTCCAGAAAACGGTGAAATAAGCTCAAACAACTCATTCAATTTCAACGATCTACCGTGAAAAAGAATGAACAGTCATTCATTTGGAGAAGCAATGAAGTTGAATCACAAACACCTCTCGAATCGATCCTGCAAAAAGCCTTTTCTCGATCTCGAACCAAAAACTCTGTAGCGATTTCGGCCTTTCGGCTTCCTTTGCCTTCAGACATGTTTGGGAATATTTGAAATCCTGTGGCAAAAAAAATCACTCACGAACGCGAAAATGAATGACTGGTTACCAGAACATTCAGTCAAGCAACCAAAATCTCCTGAAGCTTGAATAGCCGTGTGCTTTGCTGTGGTATGAATGACTTGTGTGGAACACAAGGACAACGGAATGACTGAGCACAGCAAAATAAGTAAACACGAATATATTGCGTGACTGATAGAACGAAATGAAGGGAGCGAAAATTGTACACACTGAATATTTCTTTTACTCATCGTTCACGACGGGTGTCAATTTTTTCGAGCTCTGGTGGACAGTAATGTTTGTCAGAATGAAAGTTATGGAGACAAAGCGTTGAAAGTTCCGTCAGTGTACGGTAGGTTGGAAATAAAACAGAGTTGGCTGAAAAACTGAGCAAAAGGGCATGGGTAAAGCAGCACTGAATTGCCGATGCCGCGTACTATTGCCTAACATCCAACCGTGGGGTAGGTCGAGGCACGGACGAATCCGCCACCTAAACAGGCAAAAGTAACGTTTTGGTATGCGCTCATGTACTACTGAAAGCTTTGTGATAGTTTTTAGCGATAGTTTGCATGCACTCTGTTTTGATGCGCACATGGGAGAAGAACTCTCTTCTTTTTGGGTTTGTTTTGATTCTCAACGTCTGAGATCACTTCGGTTTTTTTAGTCATCTCTGATGTAGAGACTTCGGAGAGGAATACCGTGAAGCGTTGCGATACTGTTATGAATTGTTATGTTTTGTATTCTCCGTGCTGGAGTAACGATTATGATGTAGAAGGAGATGTTCGCTCACCACCATGCTTTGGTCATGCCCTTTCGCTCAATTTTCAATACTTTTATTCTATTTTCAACGTACCGTACACTGACGGAACATTCAACGATTTCTCTTCATATCTTTCATTCTAGCAAACATTACAGTCCACTCTTGGTGCCTTATGGTGATCGAGTTATTAGTACGGCAGTCGAGTTAGGGAAGGTCCATTAATTATGTCACGCAGTAAGGGGGGAGGGGGGTTTGAGAAAACGTGAAGATCCATACAAAAAAATTTGGTGGTCCATACAAAAAACGTGACAAGGGGGGGAGGGGAGGTAAAAAAAGTCAATTTTTGCGTGACGTAATTAATGGACGTTCCCTTATTAGTACGAGACAATGAAGAAGTCTGCACATTGTAGACGAAATACGCGTATCAAATATTCTTCTGATTTCTAGTCATAATCGTTACTCCGCGCACGGAGAATACAAAACATAACAATAAGAGTACGTAGTTCATCGTTCATGACAATTTGGTGTTCATATCTACACTGAGCCAATACAATATCAGGTGCGCTGAGAAGTCCCGGGCCTAGAAAAACACGGATTGGCTTCATTCATCAAAATAACCTTGCAATACAGTCATTCCAGCGCCGCTCTTAAGTTTCATAACTGTTTTTGGAACGTTTCACTTTGGAAATTCAAACTTACACCCATTGGCCGGAAATGGAATTATGAGAATGGTATATGAATAGCAAAAGCTTGAAACAAAGTAACCATTTAAAGCAGCTTTATTCCGGGAGCTGAAAAGTGGTTCTCTATTGCAGATCCAGCAACCCATTTCATATTGTCTGGAGAGTCACGTCCATTCTGAGGTAACTTTCACAAACAAGAAGCCCCCCTTGTAACCATTTCCGATATAATTTGAATATGGGTACTGTAAATCAACTCCTGATTGGGAAGTTTGAACTTTTCAAACCAGGCATGTATTTGGTATTATTTGAAAATAAGATTTAAAAAATATATAATCAGATTGATCTCACCAAAGGCCACCTACAAAATATCACTAGCTTGTTTATACAAATGAAGATTTAATGACGTTGATTCGTTGATATCGAACTTTAAAACTGCTATTAATATCACCGTGGTCCCCGGGAGAGAAGGCAAGGAGAGAGTAAGGATTGTTTTTAAGGGTTAGGCACGAAAGCGAGTCCTCGTTTTTTTTATGGTTACAGGCTGTCCAATTGGTTCAGGCACTTTTGAACGTTCATGTGGCAGTCTATTCACACATGCAGGGCTGGTAGCGGATTTATGGATAAATAATAGTGGCTTTATTGACTAAAATAATAAAAATAGTGACCAAATTGTGACTAAATAGTAACTAAAAAGTGATTTTCAAATTTTAGTATTTTTTTAAATCTTGTATACATTTGTTGTATAAGTACAGTAAAAATCAACTAACTGACCCCTTTTTGCAAAAATGAATAATACTGCGGCGCAGTGTCACTTCTTGAGTTTCTGTTTAGTCCGCAGCTCGTTTTTGGCATGGCATGTGCTAGAATTACTTCTGACATATCTTGCTTTTCAATTCCTTTTTTGACCCGTTGACTTGTGAAGCTGTTTTCACAACCTCAATCACCTGAGGGTATTTAGACTCGCCTACAGCCGTTTTCTTAGCAAAAAACTGGTTACAATACTCCTAAATCTATGCTCTGTACTAAGGTTAGCACCTAGCATTTTAAGGAGATCCAGTCGTCAATAAGAAGATCATGGCTGACCTGAATCGGAAGTAACTTGGTGATTTTCAGAACAAACTTGAAGCTTTCACTTAATGCAACGGCTGGTGGGTTGAGGCACTGGCAACCGTTTATAAACGAATTCTGCCAGACCAGATTTTTGACGTAGGACTACGTGTCTTTGTTTCCATACTCTGGAGTCTACATTACAGGAAAACCCGTCACGAAAAGTCGTCAGGTTTTGAGCCTTAATATCTCTGTCATGTCTCACCAGATTTTCAAAATAAATGAGCACTGATCGGATTAGTATTTCTTACGCATCTACTTCATTACACAGAAAACATTGTTGGTTTCGAGCCACATACTAGTAACAAAATCATAAATGCTCAAGCCTTGTCTTAAAAAGTATATTAACTCCTTCAGGGCCTAAGGGGTCATATGTGACCCTCAAAGCATAATGGCTGCTTAAAAATCACACACAGACTGAATAAAAGTGCCCACTGTCTTCAGCAAATTTGTTTCCATCAATTCTTTTGTCTGGAGAATATAAAAACCTGGAGTTTCAGGCTAATTAGACGCTAGAAAATCCTGACATGAAACGTTCAGAAGCATATAGCGCTGTTTTAGAATATTGTACACATGCATACGAATTATTAAATTCTTGTTGATTATCGTTAAATATTTTTGCATTTTTCTGGAATGTTCTAGGTTATCCAAAATATTCTTGAGTTCAAGAGCATCAGATCTACAGTTGTAGCAGTGGCTATGTAAGGGTACGATAAGCATTCAAACATATTGAATGAACCTTTTGGAAAGTCACCTGTCATTATTTGATTACTTTTTAATGTTCTATGTCCTTGACTTCAGATTTTGAAATGTACGGTACTAACAGTAGCTGTTTGGCTGTTCACGTCACGTATTCGAGTAAATTCAGTGAACATTTTCGAACGTAAAAATACAGAAGAAGATAATCTTGAGATGGTCTAGGTAGTCACAATTGTCTTGGCGTTCAGAGCTTAAGATTTACGGTTGTAACAGGAAATTTTAGGCAATAAAATGCTACAATAAATAGCAAACATGATCAATTAATATTCTAAAAATCAAAAAATATTACAAAGCTTATGACATATTTTAAGTCATCCAAACTATCTTTGAGATCAGAACATAGGACCTACAGTTGTGACAAAAGCTTTCTGGGCTACGCAGCTACGATGTATATTGAAACATATGCGTTGAATATTTTGGAAGATCAACAGACATTATGAGATAATCTTCGGATGTTCTAGGTTACCCAAACTTTAATGGAATTTAAAACCTAAGATCTACAGCTGAAGTTTTTACGTTTTGAATTGTAGCATAAAATCTACAGATAATTGGACTATACAAAGTAACATTATGTATTTGACCAAATTAAATGAGGCTTTCGGAAGATCATCCCATATTATGAAGATATCTTGGGAGGTATTGGGTTCATAAAAAGCAGACCTTGAGTTCAGAACTTAAGATATACAATAGTAACCGTGATCCTTTGGGCTATACAAAGCAACGATGGTTATTCAAACATAATCAGTGAACATTCTGGAAACGTCCACAAAGCATCGTAGGATAACCTTGTTAGCTTCAGTTCATTTAGACTGTCCTTCAAAATTTAAGATCTACAATTCTAACAGTAGCTATATGGGCAATACAAAGTTAACTTAGTTTGTTTGGCATAGAATATCCCAAGATTATTCATTCATTAAATATGTTTGAACACATATCATAACCATGCATAGTGGATTAAGCTACTGTTGATCTTAAGTTTTGATCTCCTGAGCAGTTTGGAGGACCCAGCACATCTCAAAAAAATATTTCCTATTTTTTTCAATCATTTCTATGTTGCTGACCACCAAATCAATCAGAATTCACCAAACTGCTTGGATTAATTAAACCGGAAATTCGAAGAAATTCGTAGTCCTACGTCATAATTTCGAACAAGCCAATGGGACTGTACACGATGTAGTTTTAGATGTCATGCTTACCAGCAGCAACGTAATGCTTATTTACATTGTTGAAAAAGTGGAGTTTTTCGTTCTCGATACGAACAATCAAATCTATCCTAGAGGGTTTGAGCTGTTTAGTGGAATACCTGTAACCAGAAATCAGAAGAGAGGCTCAGTGGACTTCCATTTAATTCCAACCACCTTGCTATCTCTCGACCGAGACGCGTATCTCAGCCTGCCAATGTGCAGATTCTTCAGTGTCTCGTACTAATAACTCGACTTCTCGACTCGAAGTCGAGTTATAAGTACGAGACACTGAAGAAGTGTGCACATTGTAGACGAAATACGCGTATCGGTCGAAGATAAGCAAAGGTAGTTGGAATTAAATGGAAGTTACTAATTTTTCTTCTAATTTCTAGTTAATCAAATCTAGATTCAGAGTTACTAAGTGAGTTACCAAAAATGAGTCCTTTATCTGATTTATCATTTGTTCTTCATTATTTTCGACAATGTGTAGTCCGCTTTTGAAAAAAACTGAATCTAACAAAATATTTTTGAAAAAAAAAGTGAGTGTAAATCAAAAATGACTTGATTCTTTTATGAAGTTTCTTCATTGAACATTTTATTTTCATGTTGGATAAACGTTTTAAGTTTTCTCGGCTTTTACTTAGTGTGGCTAGATTGCTTAATTTAGTTGACTTGAACCTATACGATATAGTTTCAAGTTTTTTTTTTTTAACTTTTTAAAATCAGCGGTGACCAGTTAATGACCAGTTTCAGAAAAAAAAAAAAAAACAGTGAATTTAGTGACTTTTGGATGCAAATAGTGACTTTTGGATGCAAATAGTGACTTTTTAGTGACTAGACTCAAAATAGTGACTAAGTCACTAAAAAGTGACAAGCTACCAGCCCTGCATATGAAAACTGCCGCGACCAACTCGGCAGAACGCGCCCATACCCTTTTCTGAACCGAAGGGCAGGGACATTTAACCTTATAGATGGGAACCATGAACTAACAATCTCCTATATAGTTTTAACAATATGTCAGATGGTAAAAGGCCGAACAGCAAGATGCTGAATAAGCGATTAAGTTCAGTTACCATATAGTGACAATTTTTAGTAACAAAAAATTGCTGTACTCTATGCCAAAAGTTGGTAAATAGTCCGATTAGATAGAAAATAAACCTCCAATGACACTATGACATATATTAACAATATGTGTTAATGTAGAGGTTATATGACGGAAATGAGATTATACTACAGGGTGCGGTAGAAAATAATGCGAAAATTTGTTCTATTTTTTCAAATCCCATTTTCAACTAATTCAAGCAATAATATCAACATTTTCGAGTGCAATTAACTTTATAAAGTCCTTTTAAACAGATTTATTCAATGTATCCTCGATTTTTGACGAATTTGCAATAAAAAAAATAAAAAACATAAACAAATACACTTTTGACATAAATTAGAAACTAGCTAACAGGAATTAACCCAATCCTCAAGTTTGAACATTTTCGCATTATTTTCTGCCGGACCCTGTATTTGAGAACAATAACATAAAATTTGATTATAACATTCGATAACATTCGAAATATAGTTTTGACTATATTGCAATGAATCGATGAGGATTATTTGTGCTACCTTTTCTGATAAAGTATTGCGCGAGAAAACCAAGGATCAAGCTCGCAGTAATAGTCTTTCATCTGTTACACCAGTCTTTTTTTTTTAAACAGTCATGTCGTAGTACATTAATATGAAGGCAGTGCCGTTTAGTGTGATACTGGCGTATTATTGGAAAATGAGGGTTTGAAAAGAAGTTTCAATATTAAACGTTTCAAAATGTTCCTATCTTTGCACCTTCTTGCAAGCTTTTCTTGCTTCACACTTTTCTTGTGGAATGTTATCCCAGAAATATCCGGAAAGGCCATCCTGGTTGTTTGTGGTATTGACATTATTTTTATCTGTTCCATTTCCGATATGTAAGTAATATTTTGCTCTCGGTTTCCCACTTTGCCGTGCTTCAATTGTTTTAATTGCATAATTGATGTATTATATATAGTTGTGTGATATAGAGGAAAAATGTGAGTTTAGCGGAAATATAGATCATACACTGTATAATTTTCAGATAGGAGTTGATCGGTGTGACCGGTTTAACCGGTTTAATACGAGCTGACCAAGATTATAATTTGCTGTCAAAATTCGGCTTACAGAGGAACTTTTTTTTGCAAACTAGTTCAAAACTATCTCTTTTAACTAGAAAAAATATTGAACAAGTAAGGTTAAGGACGCAATGGAGGTCCTTTAGTAGTTAGTTGATTCTTCTAGCCTGTCGCTGGTCGTTTCGCCATTTGTCCTGGAGCTCTAGCCAATCAAAGGCTGCCCTGTTTATCATCCCAGGTGTCCTGTTTTTGACACATTCTCTGGACAACATTATCCGGGGTCGTGTGCCGACCGTTCCACGGCCATTGCGTTCCTCCGCGTCGTTGAAGCGGGCGCACGCAGAAGAACACGTGTTTTGCAGTTTCATCCGACTTCCCATGCTGGACATGGGAGGAGTCGAGCGTGCCCGTAGTTTTGCAAATACTGTCTGAAGCAGCCTTAGCCTGATGGTATCTGTGTCAGTGGAAGGTAACTTCCCTATTTCGCTGATTGATGTTTCGAATGTTTCCGGAATCAGTCGGTGATTCCGCTGACCTTTGGTGGTATTGTTCCCTCTCTCTGTTACCTGACCGGTGGTTGCTCTAGGTGGTCCATTGCGACCTCGCTGTGCTGCTTTGCTTAAAACGCTCTGTGTCCTCTTTTGCAGTGGATCGGGTAGGCATCTACACTCAGGCTTCCGCGCCCGCGTCGCGTGACACTGGCTGCTATATGCGCTGACCATTTTCAGGCACATTAGTCTGTGGGTACTTTCGAGCTTGCTGAGGTAGCTTTTAGTACTCAGGGTACCTGAATATAGACAGGGCGATGCTGGCCAGGTTGCTACGCTTGCTCCCCTGTACCGCTGATCTATTCTACATCGTATGGGATCATGCCGATATAAGCATATGGCTTTCTTGCAGGCGTAACCGACGTGACTGATAAAGGACAGCTTTTCGTCGATCATGACCCCCAGGTACTTCAAAGACCTCTTCGATTCGATTATGCAGTTACCTGCACTAATCGTTGCGTGTGGCTTTGATTTTTGGGTGTTAACAACCATGACCTCGGTGGTCTTATGATGGGCTAGCTCCAGTTTCCTGAAATCCATCTCTCCACAATTCCAACGGAGTGCGGGGCCGGTAGCTCCAGCGTTTCAATGGATTCGCCGCATACCTCAAGGGTGATGCCGTCTGCAAACTCGACAACCTTCACCCCGTTCGGGAACTCAAGCCGTAGTATCTCATCGTACATCGTGTTCCATAGCACTGGATCGAACCTTGTGGGACTCTTGGGTGATCTGAACACGTTTCTGGTCTACCTCTATATTGTACACTAGCACGCGATTCGGGTGCTTGAGGGCTTTGGAGCGAGTAGGCTATGGCCACCAAAATGGTAAAAAGAAGTCTTGATAGCCAGGTTCGGTATACCGTCAGGTCCTGGCGCTTTGCTAACCCTCTGCGACTTGCCTATCGCAATGCTTTCCTCGTTTGTAACGGTCGCCTCACCCCCTTCATCTGCGGAGCCATTGTCGTGGGACATTCTGCATTTATAAGAGGCCAGGGTCTCTAGTTATGGCTCGGAGAGAGTCTCCTAATGACAACCAGCAGTAGCTCTGAAGATTGCTCGGTGGAGCTGTCGTGCCCTTGGTTTTTGCCATGACCACCCGATAGACGTCACCCCATGGGTTCACATTGGCTGTCGAGCCCAGACCCTCAAAGCAGGCTGGCTTGCTGGCCTTCCTTATCTCTTTTTAAGTGCGGCTTCAGCGGTAGTGCCACGAGTTGTTCACCGCAAGGATCCTGGAGTAATGCTCAATCCTTACAACATGAATCTCTCGAATCTAATCCATTATTAAAAGAAGTGCATTAGTATTCAGGCACCTGAACCATTTCCACTCAGCTTTTGAACACTGGTCAGACTGGCCAACAATTATAACATGTAATAAACCTATCTTGTTGACGAATCTCTCTTGTTGACATTAGTCGACAACCATTATAGACATATTATCACCTGTCGTCTGTCGTCTCTGTCGTCAAAGCATTACAACGCAAAGTTTAAAGAAAATATTTTTAAGCCGAGATTTTCTGCAGTTAACACAGATAAAAAAGATAAAAATAATGTGGCAAAACCCCTGGTTGTACCTTTTCAAATAAATCTGTACTTGTGGCAACACTGCTCTCACATTTAGTTTAATTTTTTTCTTTTTCTTCCCACTAAATAACCACTGTCACGGAGTCATTGCCTACCATGGCCAGATTTATCTGTACTGCCAGTCTTTTTATCGACAAAAAGACAAAAAGAGAAACCCTGCATAATGCCAGACAGATAAAAAAAAAGCGTCGTTTAATCCCACTCCACTAAAGCGTTAAGTGATTTGCGTGACTGCAGTTTTCATCCACTGAAAACGATTCGTAGCATTTTTTTGCGAATGGGTAATCCGTCAAAATATTTGGCATTGGTCACTGTAGTAGTGTAATTCCACCGCTTGGACTGCTACTGAGTGAATGCGAGTATGTCGAGCTACAAAATGACTCATTTTGGGGCAACATTTGCACGTGGGCCTATCAACATTAGTAAAATCCTCTTTGACCCTTTTCAATTGTTAGTCCAGATATTTACATTTCCGTGTATTGCCAGATTTTTGCCAGTTTTTTTATTTCCAGACATGCCCTGTTGATTTGAATCGGTTTAAAGTGGCCAATAAGCTGAAGTCGAGAAACATGTTTGTTTTGCCAGAGAGTATCACGTCCACACATTCCAGCCCATTTCTTATTTGACCTGGCATTCGGGTGGAGGCCAGCGCAACTAAGGAGTAATTGGAAGGAAGGCTCCATTCTAAATAAAGGGTGTTCCGATCAAAATTTGGTCAAACAGTAATGCGTGTGAGTCGATTAAAGTTTTTATTAATAAGTTAAATTCTTTTTCTTTTTTCAAGTTCAGTTAAAACAGAATCACAGGAGAAATATTCAGCTAAGCTCTCCTTATTGAGATTTTGTACAGTCTCCTTTGTCCACTTTATTCACCGCAGAACGCCAGTTTGCCTTGAACTGTTTCTCGCTCACAACAGCTTTTTGAGTCTTCTTAAGGTTCCGCTTGGACGATGGCCCAATATTGTCTCGATTGAGCGGAGCTCTGGCGTGTTGGACGGGTTCTTGTCCCTGGGCACCACATGGACGTTGTTGGCAGCATACCACTCCATGGCCTTTTTCCGTTATGGCAAGATGCCAAAACCGGTCAAAACAGAACGAAACAATTGTTTCGCTTCAGGAAAGGCAGTAGACGTTTCTGGTAGGCAGTCGCTCAGATAAATTTCCTGGTTGACGAGTGCTCTGCAGGTCACAGGTACAGATGGCCGGCCACACCCGGATATTTCTTTTTCGCGAACTTTGACAGTTTAATGTGCTGGAAAGTATCTGGCACACTCTTCCCGTCCGGTTGATGGCGTAAAATTCCTTGTCGTCCTGTACCAAGCAATCAAACTCTCGCTTAGCACCGTCGTACAAGTTGCGCGACTGGCGTGTTCTTTGGGCGTACGTGTTTTGTTTATCGTCGCGATTTGGAGTCACCACTTTCTTGTAAGTCGACGGTCTCAGCACGTTTTCTAGCTCCACGGTTGAAGGCGCCAACTCCCAGCTTCTTTTGCGACATCTCGGACGGAGAGGCTGTGGTTCCGCCCCCGAAACTGCGGGCAACTCTTTTGTCGTCGCTGTGGCCTCCGGCCTCCGGCTTCGGATTTCCTTCCTATCCAGCCTCCTGGCTGTTGATAAACGTTCACCGAACACTTTTAATACGTTGGTAACAGTTGATTTAGCCACATTCAACAACCCTCGCTACAACTTGGCGTGAGAGTAGTCGGATTTTCGCACAGCACGAGCAAATATTGATGCGTTGCTTCTCTTCCTTCGGACAACATTTTGATAACTGGAGTGCTAATCCTCAAAATCAAAAGAGACGCATGATGCCACACGCACACATCTTCTAAATGAGGGGTGTGCAAAATTTTGTAATGATCGATGAAAGGGAATGCGTCAAGTTTATGTCGACCAAATTTTGATC